>JAAGEH010001444.1:20411-39555 GCA_011751065.1 Lasiurus cinereus
TGACACCTCACCTGTCTGATCCAGGCAGAGTGACACCTCGCCTGTCTGATCCAGGCAGAGTGACACCTCACCTGTCTGATCCAGGCGGTGTGACACCTCGCCTGTCTGATCCAGGCGGTGTGACACCTCACCTGTCTGATTCAGGCTGTATGACCACATCCCAGCGCGCAGCCTCTCCCCAGCACGGAGCCTCGTACAATCTAAACTCTGTTCGAGCTGAGCAACTTGCTGAGGTGTCAGAAGTCAGGATCTGTCACTTGAGACATGACTGTTATCGGTCGCCTCACGGTACCAATGCCATGTTCAAGAAGATCAGCCAGTCGGTTGAGGGAAGCAGGCCGCTTGCCAACTTGGGAAAGGGAGAGAGGGAGTGGCAGGAGCCGAGGAATGTCCTGAGCCTTTCCAGCCCCAGGCAGCTGTTGGGGCCAACCCCGGGCAGCAGGAGGGGCGTTTAGGGCTGGACCCAATGCCTTCGCCCACAGCTGAGGCCCACCGGCCCACCCACGGCGCCGCCACGGCCACGTGGGCAGACAGCAGCTGGAAAACGCACCTCGTGCAAAGGCGAGCGGGCGACCGGGACGCGCGGGGGATCAGCTTGACCAGCGCTTCTGTCCACAGCAAGTGGTTCTCCAACGTGGGTGCCCATGGAAACCGCCTGGGTTGTTAAAGAGGCAGGTTCCCAGGCCAGGCCTCGAGGCTACAGAATGGAACGCCTGGGAGCAAGGGCCAGAGCCTGGACCTTTAAGGAGCCACGGAGCCGAACTGGTTTGGCTCAGTGGACAGAGCGTCGGCCTGACGACTGAGAGGTCCCAGGTTTGATTCCGGTCAAGGGCATGTATCCTGGTTGCGGGCACATCTCCACTGTGGGGCGTGCAGGAGGCGGCTGATTGATGTCTCTCTCTCATTGATATTTCTAACTCTCTATCCCTCTCCCTTCCTCTCTGTAAAAAATCAATAAAATATATTTAAAAAAAGAATAGCCACCGAGGTGACGGATACACTTACGGTTCTCAAAACACGGCTTAGGGAACGCTGGATGAAGAGGAAAGAAGAAACGGGGTGGGGGCGTTGTTGAGAAAAGGAGAGAGGGAGGGAGGGAGGGAGGGAGGCCGTGAAGATACCTAGTCAGCGGCCTTGCTTAGGCATCTCAGCTGGATTGAGTTAAGTTCCTTCTGAACCTGGTCTCATCCGCATCTCACACTCAGCCGTGATCCTTACCTGCCGCTGGGGCTGGCTTTCAGGTAGAGAAACGGGACGCAGATGGTTTTCAAGGGTCGTTTCTTGGTGCCCCCAAGGGGGACAGGGGACCGATGGACTGAACAGGAGGGAGAGGAGGCCTTTGCTCAGGGGACGCAGGTTGCTTCTCGGGTTGGAACCTGCAGGGGAGTCTTGGTTCTAAGCCTGGGGGCGGGGAGCCCAGAGCTGGGTGAATTGACAGCTGGGCTCTGCTGTGTGGGAAGACGGGGGGCCCCTGCTGACCCCTTAGCTCGGAGACCTCTCCTTCCCGTCCCCCCTGGCAGCATCCCACCCAGGAGCTTGGTCTGGCAGGTCCTGCCCACTCACCACACCCCACGGGCAAGCCACTGGCAGCAGCATCTGTAACGTGGGACCCACCCCAGCCCCCCAGTCACTGATCGCCCCAGAGTGGACGCTTTACCCCGTCTACAAACGGGCAGTGGCAACTGGGAGGCCCGGTCCTGGTGCTGGCTTCCAGACGGACGTGGAGAAGAGGTGTTTTCTCTGCTCATGAGGACTGGGAGCCTGGGTGAGGGGAGAGTTGTGCAGGGGGGACGGGGGGGGGGTCTGGGGGACTGCGCTCCCTCCCCAGCTCAGTCCCCGCTGGGCCCTGCCTTCCTGAACCCACCCCTGCCCACACTCAGTCCCCTCTGCCCATGGCTGTCCTGGTTTTCACTCCCACCCCTTCCTCTGTGGACAGAGAGCCCACCGCATTGCTTACGTATGGTGTGGAACGAGCTCTCCTTATACATGGGTCTGGCCGAAACCGGTTTGGCTCAGTGGATAGAGCGTTGGCCTGCGGACTGAAAGGTCCCAGGTTCGATTCCTTGGTGGCCGGCACATCCCCGGGAGGAAGTGTGCAGGAGGCAACTGATCGATGTCTCTCTCTCATTGATGTTTCTCTCTATGCCTCTCCCTTCCTCTCTGTAAAAAAAAAAAAAATCAATAAAATATATTTAAAAAAACGGATCGGGTTTGAGTTACTAGAAAATAATATCTGACTCTATCAGACATTATGAAACTAATATTAGTTTTTAGGTGCAGAAGTGGAACTGTGGACATGTTATATTTAAAAGTGGAAATGTGGACATGTCATATTTCAATTAAATTACATATTGAAATGCTTACATGTGAAATGATGTGATGTCAGGATTTGCTTCTGAACAATACGGGAGGTGGCCTGGCCAGCCGTGTGGCTCAGTGGTTGAGCATCGACCTCTGAACCAGGAGGTCACAGTTCGATTCCCGGTCAGGACACATGCCCGGGTGGCGGGCTCGATCCCCAATAGGGGCTGTGCAGGAGGCAGCCGATCAATGATTTTTTGTCATCATTAATGTTTCCCCCTCGCCCTCTTTCTTCCTCTCTGAAACCAATAAAAAATTTTAAAATTAAAAAAATAATACTGGAGAGCGGGAAGTGGGTGAGGGCGGGGGTGGAGCTAGGTTGACCTTGAGTCGAGAAGTGGGAGCTGGATGACTGGGTGTCCTTGGACTAGGCGGTCCACTTGGTATTTTTGTAAAATTTTCACATAAGACATTGTGGAAATACCGGTGGGAGTTTTTGCAGGGAAATCCCTCTGAAGTAACAGGAAACTACCGAAGTATAAAAGGCTTTTAGCCAAGACCAGTTTGGCTCAGTGGATAGAGCGTCGGCTTTCGGACTGAAAGATCCCAGGTTCGATTCCAGTCGGGGGCATGTACCTTGGTTGCGGGCACATCTCCAGTGTGGGGCGTGCAGGAGGCGGCTGATCGATGTCTCTCTCGCATCGATGTTTCTGACTTTCTATCCTTTTCCCCTCCTCTCTGTAAAAAATCAATAAAATATATTTTTTTAAAAAAAGGCTTTTAAAGGAGGTGGTAGAGTTATAGTCGTGTTCCCTGAGTTCGAGTCTCTGTCAGGGCGTGCAAGAGGCAGCTGATCCATGTTTCTTTCTCCTTGATGTTTCTAACTCTATCCCTCTCCCTTCCTCTCTGTAAAAAAATCAATAAAATATATTTTTAAAAAAATTAACAAGGTCCTTGGTAGTTTTTATGTTATTACAGACTAGAGGCCCGCTGCACAGAAACATGCACTGGTGGGTCCCTTGGCATAGCCTGCAGGGAGCAGGCCAGAAACTGGCAGTCCAATGCCACCTGCAGCACGGGCTCGCTGCCACTCCACTGCACTCTCTGGCTGCAGCAGCCCTGGATCTGACACCCGCTGGTCAGCTGAGTGGCCCTCCCACTGTGGGAGACACGGACTGCCAGGGTGAAGGTCTTGCGTGGAGCGTCTGCCCCCTGGTGGTCAGTGTCTCCCATAGCGACCGATTGATGGGTCATTTGGTCGCTGAGGCTTTTATATAGATAGACTAATTGGTAGAGTTAAGACTAAGGAACATTTGCCCTGGCCAGATGGCTCGGTGGGTTGGAGCGTCATCCTAGACACCAAGTCAGGGCACGTATCTAGGCTGTGGGTTGGATCCAGGGAGGCACACCAATCCATGTTTCTCTTTCACATCGATGTCTGTCTGTGTGTCTGTCTGTCTCTGCCTCCCTCCCTTCCTCTCTCATCAGTAAAAGCGTCTCCCCATTTGAGGATTAAAAAAAGAGAGAGAAACATTGCCTCAGAGGAGAACATTTTCCTAATAGGTTGGAAGCGTGCGTGTCAGAGAAGGAAGCATCTTGGGAACCCTCCAGCTGCTCTAAAAAGCTCTGTGTCTCTGTGCAGACCTTCTTATTTAGAGGAGTGAGTGGGAGGCGGGGATGCGTGCTGAGGATCCGGGAGCATCTGATTTCACTCTTTATGTATCCATTATGGGTGAGGGTGGTCTCCTCTGGAAGTGTGGATTCGGGGAGAAATATTATAAGTTTCCATTTTAAGTTGCGATTCTCTGTTTCACCACTGTGCCTACTCGTTTCCAGGGTTTCAAGTCTGTTCTCTGCAGGAGGACCCAAGGGGACCAGGTGCTGTGGTGGGATCCATCACTCTCCTAATTTGATGGTTACTCTCACACTGTGGACACATAGGAGGGCTCACCTCTGAGACCAGAAGTCTCTGACTGCCCTCTCAGTGCCTGAATGTCTATTTCTTTTGTTTCTTTATGTATATACTAGAGGCCCGGTGCACGAAATTTGTGCACGGGGTGGGGGAGTGTCCTTCAGCCCAGCCTGCTCCCTCTCCAATCTGGGAGCCCTTGAGGGATGTCTGACTGCCCATTTAGGCCCAATCCAGGTAAGCCACAATCTAAGATTGCTGGTTCCCAACTGCTCACCTGCCTGCCTTCCTAATTGCCCCTAATTGCTTCTGCCTGCCAGCCTGATCACCCCCTATCCACTCCTCTGCCAGCCTGATTGATGCCTAACTGCTCTTCTGCCAGTCTGTTTGCCCCTAACTGCCCTACCTTGTGGGCCTGGTCACCCCTAACTACCTTCCCCTGCAGGCCTGGTCACCCCTAACTGCCCTCCCCTGCAAGCCTGGATCCCCCCCAACTGCCCTTCCCTGCAAGTCTAGTCACCCCAACTTCCCTCCTCTGCTGTCTGGTCATCCCTAAACTGCCCTCCCCTTCAGGCTTGATCACCCCCAACTGCCCTCCCCTGCAGGCCTGATCACCCACAACTGCCCTTCCTTGCAGGCTTGGTCCTTGCCAACTGTTGGCCATCTTGTGGCTTCCTTCTATGCTGTTTTCAGTCTTCCTTCTGTGCCTGGATATTCAAATTAACTGCCATCTTGGCTGGGTTAATTTGCATACTCATTCCTGATTGGCTGGTGGGTGTAGCTGGTGGGCATAGCTTGTGGGTATAGTGGAGGTATGGTCAATTTGCATGTTTCTGTTTTTTTTAATATATTTTATTGATTTTTCACAGAGAGGAAGGGAGAGGGATAGAAAGTTAAAGACATCGATCAGCTGCCTCCTGCACGCCCCCTACTGGGGATGCGCCCACAACCAATGTACATGCCCTTGATTGGAATCGAACCTGGGACCTTTCAGTCTGCAGGCCGACGCTCTATCCACTGAGCCACACCGGTTTCAGCTGTTTCTCTTTTATTAGATAGGATTATTATTTGCATTTTTAATTTTCAGTTAATCCTCACCCAAGGATTTTTGTTGTTGAGAAAAAGAGAGAGAGAGAGAGAAAGGGAGGGAGAGAGTGGGTGAGAGAGAGAAACATGATGTGAGAGAATCACATTGATTACCTCTGCATGCACCCGACCAGGCCCCGGGATTGAACCTGCAATGCAGGTATGTGTCCTTGACTGGGAATCAAATCTGCAATCCTCTGCTGTGCAGACTGAAAACTCTCTTTTAAAAAATTTTTTAATTGTGATAAAATTTATATAACATAGATTTTTATTATTTTTAAGTGTACAGTTTAGTTATGTTAAATGCATTCACATTGTAGTATAACCAGCCTCCAGAACGCTATGACTTTGGTTTTATTTATTTAAAAAAATAAGATTATGCCAAAACCGGTTTGGCTCAGTGGATAGAGCATTGGTCTGTGGACTGAGAGGTCCCAGGTTCGATTCTGGTCAAGGGCATGTATCCTGGTTGCGGGCACATCCCCAGTGGGGAGTGTGCAGGAGGCAGCTGATCGATGTCTCTCTCTCATTGATGTTTCTAGCTCTCTATCCCTCTCCCTTCCTCTCTGTAAAAAATCAATAAAATATATTTCAAAATAAATAAAAAAATAAGATTATTTTAGAGTAATTTTGGATGTACAGAAAAATGGCAAGTTAGCATAAAGAGTTTCTGTATACTCCATAACCAGTTTCCCTTATTAACATCCACCATTAATATGGCAATCTGTCAACATTAATGATCCAATACTGATACCTTTGTTTTTTAACTGAAGTTCATGCTTTATTCATATTTAGATTTTTTTTCCAACCCCTCTTTGAATTAGCCAATCACAAAAAACTGTGCACCATAATTAGATTTTGTCAAATGTCCTTTATCTGTTCCAGGATACCACATTACACTTAGGGCTTCTCTTGGCTGTGACAGTGTCTTAGTCTTTTCTTATTTTTGATAACTTTGACATTTTTGAAAAGATGGCTGTTAATTTTAATTAAACCTCTCTCTCTCTTTTTTTTGGGGGGGTATGTTTTTTTTCTTTAAGATATTTTATTGATTTTTTACAGAGAGGAAGGGAGAGGGACAGATAGGAACATCAATGGGAGAGAAACATTTATCAGCTGCCTCTTGCACGCCTCCTACTGGGGATGTGCCCACAACCGGGACACATGCCCCTGACCGGAATCAAACCCCAGACCCTTCAGTCCGCAGGCCTATGCTCCATCCACTGAGCCAAACCGGTTTCGACTTAATTAAACCTCTTAAACTTGCTTTGCTACAAGCATTTAGAATAAATCAATCTAACTTTTTCCTCTGGAAGAAGATACAAGCTTAAGCATCTCAAGTTGTTGTAGCAATAATCTGAAATTTCTTCCCAGTTTATCATTAAAATTCTTTTTGTTGGCTGTCAGTTCTTGAGTTGAATGAAGAAAGAATTCAGAGGCCAGAACTCTAGCACAGGAGGAAGGGTATGTAGCATGCAAAGTGACCGTGCACGTGAGAAGTCTGAACGGGCTGCTCTTTAGGAAAGCAAGTCAGGGGCAGGAGCGGTGAGCCAGCTGGGCTGCGGGGACCCAGGAAAAAGTTACAGAGGCCAAGGAAGGGCTGCTGGGAACAGGCTCGGGGTTCGCTGCCACTGCTTGCCGCTCCCCTGGTTGCAAGTCTCCTGGGGACCCTAAGAGAAGGAAAACACAGAAGGTGTGCGTATGCTCTAGAGACTCCACTGGAACGGGGTTCTGTGTCTTCAGGGTTTTTGGTCTGTTTCCTAAAGGCTGGGATTTTAGGGGTGGTTTCGGTAGGATCTTGATAGAATATTCATCAGCTTCCCAGGTGTGTCCTTTAATGTGCTGCCGAATCAAAACGAGCAAATAGGTCTTTCCCTGGTCAGCTTCGCCTTCCAAGAATGTCACCGAAGAGGGACCTGGACCAAGGCGGATCTGCCCCAGCGGGGTCTGGAATGTGTGAGGTCAGATCTTGGGATTGACGATCTGACTGTAAATTGTGCGGCCAGTTTGATCCGTTACCTCAGTTTCCCCATTCCAGCTGTCAAGGAACAGTCCCCGTTCCTTACTGGCCTGCCTCATTTTTACAATTTTTCTGTTTTAATTTTTTCAAAACCCTTTCTTTTTCTTCTTCTTTTGTTTTTTAAATATTATTTCATTGATTTTTTTTACAGAGAGGAAGGGAGAGGGACAGAGAGTTAGAAACATAGATCAGCTGCCTCTTGCACGCCCCCTATTGGAGATGTGCCCGAAACCAAGGTACATGCCCTTGACCGGAATCCAACCTGGGACCCCTCAGTCCGAAAACCGACGCTCCATCCACTGAGCCAAACCGGTTTAGGCTCAAAACCCTTTCTTAAATGTTTCAACCTTGCCATTTACATATAAATTTGGCGAGTTTATTTTTTTCTGCCATTTTTGCAGAAAATAATCTGAAATTTTTTCAGGAAGGATGAATAGGCGGTAAATTTGACTCCTTTACTCCCATGCCTTTTTTTATTCATCTGGAGAATGGAGGTGATACCCACCTCATAGAGTTGTTTACGTTAAATGAGGCAAGAGTTTTAAGCTCTTAAGCAGAGTGCCTGGCACCACCTTAGAAGCCATTAATAAATGTTAGCTCTTATTGCTGTTGTAATAAGCAAGGATTGGTTTGCATGTAATAAGAAATATACATGCCGAAACCAGCGTGGCTCGGTGGATAGTGTGGGTCTGTGGACTGAAAGGTCCCAGGTTCGATTCTGGTCAAGGGCATGTACTTGGTTACAATCACATACCCAGAGGGGGGTGTGCAGGAGGCAGCTGATCGATGTCTCTCTCTCATCGATGTTTCTAACTCTCTATCCCTCTCCCTTCTTCTCTGTAAAAAATCAATAAAAAATATTTTTTAAAAAAGAGAAATAGCTGAAACCGGTTTGGCTCAGTGGATAGAGCTTCAGTCTGTGGACTGAAAGGTCTCAGGTTTGATTCCGATCAAGGGCATGTACCTTGGTTGTGGGCACATCCCCAGTAGGGGGTATGCAAGAGGCAGCTGATGGATGTGTCTCTCTCACCGATGTTTCTTACTTTCTATCCCTCTCCCTTCCTCTCTGTAAAAATATTAATAAAATATTTTTTTTTAAAAAAAGAGGAATATATTGGCAGAACTGGTTTGGCTCAGTGGATAGAGCGTTGGCCTGAGGACTGAAGGGTCCCAGGTTCGATTCCAGTGAAGGGCATGTACTTGGTAGCAGGCACATCCCCAGCAGGGGCGTGCAGGAGGCGGCTGATCGATGTCTCTCTCATCAATGTTTCTGACACTCTATCCCTCCCCTTCCTCTCTGTAAAAAATCAATAAAATATATTTAAAAAAACACACAGAGAGAAATATACAAAAAGACATATGCAATGATGAAGAACAGTGGCAAGGATGGTCATAATAGAGAGGCCTTTCCAGAACCCCGGAACAGGTGCCACAACCCTACGATCAACTTGAAAACCATGGCCAAGGCCCAGCCATTCCTGCCAGCCGTGTTAACCTGGGTGATGCTGTCACCCACAAGCCAGAAAGCCACGTGGCTGTTCAAAGCCACCAGGCACATCTGCCTCCTCAGACAGAGGTCACTGGAGATTGTCAGCTGTTCTGTACCCTCAGCATGAGTCAGGAGGGTTCTGCGAAATGCCTTCCCCGGTGACAAGGCTGACCATTTCGTTCAAAGATGAATAAGCGCAGAGTAAGCGTGGAGAAACGTCTGTCGTGTCCAAGGCAGGATGTGTCTTCCGGGGAGAGGAGCCGAGCAGGAGGTGTGCTTTATAAAGACCGGATTCCTTGGACCAGCTCTCTGTTGTCCGTGAGCAGAGGAGAGGCCAAGGCTAGATGCCTGACACCAGGTGTCAGGGCTGGAGTTTTGCGGGGTGATTCACGCAGCTATATTTAATACTGGGAGCGTCCCAGAGTGAGTCCCGGGAAGCCTTCCCTCAGTTGGGGGTGGGGGCGCGTGGTCCCTTCTTTCCCAGATAGCTGCTTACCCACCCTTTCTTAGAGGATGGTCTTGGAATGGCGGTCCTTTGATTCCATAAAGACCAATGATGGATGTCCTAACCCAGCGGTTCTCAACCTGTGGGTCGAAGACCCCGGCGGGATCGAACGACCAAAACACAGGGGTCACCTAAAGCCATTGGAAAATACAGATATTTACATTACGATTCATTAACAGTAGCAAAATGACAGTGATGAGGTAGCAACGAAAATAATTTTATGGTTGGGGGGCACCACCACATGAGGAACTGTATTCAAGGGTCGTGGCATTAGAAAGGTTGAGAACCACTGCCCTAACCGGTTTGGCTCAGTGGATAGAGCGTTGGCCTGTGGACTGAAGGGTCCCAGGGTTCGATTCCGGTCAAGGGCATGTACCTTGGTTGTGGGCACATCCCCAGTAGGGGGCGCGCAGGAGGCAGCTGGTTGATGTTTCTCCCTCAACGATGTTTCTAACTCTCTACTCCTCTCCCTTCCTCTCTGTAAAAAAATCAATAAAGTATATTAAAAAAAAAAGAAGACCAATGATGGAAACACACATCTGGGTCTTTGGGGTTAACTGAAGACGGTGTTGCCGCTACACAGTAAAAGACAGGCGTTTACTGCTCTTGACCTTGTGAAAGGTCTGTGACCAGTTGGGAGTTGGTCATACCAGGGCCCCCATCATTTTCTGTGCTGGGAGGCTGGACTCCTGGGACCTGGCAAAAGGGGAGGGGGGAGAGTCAGCTTGCCAAATGTGTGGGGGCTGGTGGTCATTAGGGGGGGAGATGGCCTTTCCATCTCCTTATAATGTACTTGTAAACGTTGATGGCATCATATTTAAATAACAAACGACGCCGGCTTCATCAATTTTGCCTTTAAAAGCTTTCGCAGGAAAGAGATAAGGGGTAATGTGGCTCATAACGGAAATGCTGATAACGTCTTACAGAGAACAGAACGCTTCTGACGGCTCCTCGCTCCCACCGGGAGCCTGGGAAAGAAGCGCCCGCGAAATAAAACAGCTGGGGGGGCTCGGAGGCAATCCGAGAGGGCCCCCCAGACAGGAGCTAAGGGGACAAATCAAGCCGCTCAGCTCAGGAGAGGGGAGCAGTTAAGAAATTCTAATATTGTGAACAGACGCTCAGGCTGAGTTTTCCTCGCAAAGTGAGAACAGGAAATAAATCCTTAAGAAGCAACGAAGAGACCAATAAAGCCGTACGAATATTTCCAGAAGTTTAAAGTGAATGGTTTAAAAAGAAAAAAAGTAAAACCAGCACCATGAACACGTTCTGTCAGATGGCATGTATGACAGTGAGCACACACACAAGGCTTTCCCAGGAGCAAGCGAGGTATCAAGTCCTCGGAAGCTGTCGGCGTGAGCCCGATGTTGCAGAGCGATATTGCCTTACTGGGGAAATAAAACAGCAGGATCCTCCCCCCTCCCCCCATTTTTATCTTTACCTTCACACGCAAGGGCTCATTTCTAGCCCACTGACCCGAGGGCTGCCTCCTATAGAACACGGAACACACAAATGACACTTTGCCGTCCCTTACTGTCACTTGGGAAAAGATTTGTTTCCCTGGCGTTCCTTTTTAAATTGTTTTTAAAATTTTCAAACCGATAGCTGGTTAGAGAGAAACATATGATGGCTCAGCTGGCGTGGCTCAGTGGTTGAACCAGGAGGTCCCGACTCAATTCCCCGTCAGGGCACAGGCCCGGGTTCCGTCACTGATTTTTCTCTCCGCATTGATGTTTCTCTCTCCCTCTCCCTCTCCCTTCAACTCTGAAATCAATAAAAGTATTTTTTAAAAAACTGGGTTAGCTCAGTGGATAGAGCCTTGGTTTGCGGACTAGAGGGTCTTGGGTTCGACTGTAGTCAAGGGAATGTGCCCGGGGTTGTGGGAACGATTCCCAGGAGGGGGTGTGCAGGAAGCAGCCGCTCAATGATTCTCTCTCATCATGGATGTTTCTCTCTCTCCCTCCCCTTTCTCTGAAATCAATAAAAAATATGTAAAACATAATAAAATCAATTAAGGTACATATACAATAAAAAGAGAGAAACATATACGGACCCCGTGTGCTTCCTCCTCCCGCTGCTTCGTGCTGACTCGCTGTGGGCCAGCCTCCTGCCATCCATACTCCCCCCCCGCTCCCCCCATTCCCGCAACTCATAGCATTTGGAAGCAAATGCCAGACATCATTCCCATTTCCCTTAGAATCCCTAAAAGATAAAAACTTTTCAAAAAGAACCTGAACCTTAATAGCATGAGAGCCTCTTGAAATGAGAATAATTCTTGAATTTCACCAGAATCCAGTCAATGTTCCATTTCCTCGATTGTTCTATAATTTTTATTTTTTTAAATATTTTCTGTATTGATTTTTAACAGAGAGGAAGGAAGAGGGATAGAGAGTTAGAAACATCGATGAGAGAAACATCCATCAGCTGCCTCCTGCATGCCCCCTACTGGGGATGTGCCCGCAACCAAGATACATGCCCTTGACCGGAATCGAACCCAGGACCTTTCAATCCGCAGGCTGACGCTCTATCCACTGAGCCACGCCGGTTTCGGCTGTCCTATCATTTTAAAACCAGGTTAGAATCGGGATCCAAAGGGCCCATTCGTTGTGACTGATTGATATGTTGCTGAAAATCCAGGGGCTTTGCCGTGAGGGCCACTCTCTGGCTTCCTCTCTCTCCCTCCTCCTCTCGCCCACTCTCCCCTCCTCCCAGCCCCAAGCTCTGACCCAGGAACTGGTTGGCTCCTCATTTCACCCTCTTCCATTCTCTCCAGGCTCCCTTGGCTCCGAGGTGCGAGAGATCTCAGGGCCCAGGAATGAATGAGAAGACTGTTTCGGGGATCCCTCCAGCCCGGCTGAGGATGGTCACCTTTTCTTGCTCCTCCCTGGAGCCGGCCTTGGTCACGGGCGTGAGGAATGTGAGAGACACTCGGGGGGGAAATTCCGTGTCATCTGAAGGGAGTGCTGTCGGTAATGGTTTCACCCCAGGATTTGGGGAGGGGGAGGCTTTTATACAGGAAGTACAAGCAAAACTGAATCAGGAGCAATTGAAGTGATTACCGCCAGGGTATCCGTAAGTTTAACCAGATAATTATTCGCAGACTCAGGACGCTCTGGACCAGAAGCCATGGCTGCGAAGCAGAGGAAGAAAAAGGGGGATGCTTCCTTAACACCCGCTTAAAAGAGAACAGGTCCCTTCAGTAAAGGAAGCGGGGAAACACCATGAAGTCGATCTCCAACCAGTTATTCAGTCTGACATCCGTTCAAAGACACAGTCATGTCTCTTGGTCCTCGAAGTTTCAGGAATTGGCTCAATGAGATTTTTAAAAAATATATTTTATTGATTTTCCACAGAGGGGAAGGGAGAGGAATAGAGAATTAGAAGCATAGATGAGAGAGAGACATCTATCAACTGCCTCCTGCACGCCCCCTACTGGGGGTGCGCCCGCAACCAAGGTACATGCCCTTGACAGGAATCGAACCTGGGACCTTTTGATCCCCTGGCCGAGTCCTAGCTCGCTGTCTATCCTGCCCTCCTCCGAGCAGGTTCTAGGGAGACTTTACAATGGGCTCTGGGCAGCGGGGAGAACATCACTCCAGCAATAAAGGTCACGGGGTACCACCAGCAGGTCGAAGCTGGAGATGGCCCAGAAGGGGAGCAAGAACATCCCTCTCCCTCCGGGGTTCGCAGCTGGGCCTGCGGGGTAAACTGACAGCTGGCAGAGGGACCGAGACGGCAGACGGTGTGTTCACGTTTAATACTGGTACGGGAGCACCCCCAGAGAACAGTGAAGAAGAAATGGGTGAGATTCCAGAGCTCGGATGCACCCTCCTAACGGGAAAGGGCGGGCAGGCAGCCAACTTAGGGGAGAGGACATTTGAGGGGAGACGAAGGGGATGTGAGAGGACGAGCTGGGAGGGACCCCGGTTTGAGGCAGAGTCTGTCTGGGCGTGGTGCTGGCTCTGAGTCTCCCAGATGAGAGTCTCCGGGGCGGAGAGCATTCCTGGGGTGGGGGTGTGTGTGATAAGAAGGCCCTGTAGGAGGGTCAGGCTCCAGGCAGATGTGGGGGGCAGGGTGAGCCTCCCCTGCATCTGCTGCTTCTCTCGTGCCTTCAGCTCAGAAGCATCAACGCACAGGGGGCCTCAGTCCCCAGCCCTTCCCCCTGACCCCCGTCACACGTCGGTGGAGCGCCTCCAGCTCCGGAGAAGGTTCCAGGTCTCTTGGCGCTCATTCTGCCTCCTCTTTTCCTAGATAAGAACCCTGGAGCCTGAGAGGCCGAGGGCTTGCTTGGGTCCCAGGGGGTCGAGTCAGTGGCAGATGGGCGCAGCCCCCCGCCCCAGTGCCCTTCCTTTCTGCTCGGCCCCCGGGATTGGCCCAGGAGCCACCCCCACTGTGGCTCAGATAGCTGGCCCCAGATTTGCAGGAACAGGACTCCTTGGGGCGGGGGGAACCGATGCCCACGGGGACAGATTTGCAGGGAAAGCTGTGAAAACGTCTGCCTCTCTGGGCAAAGGTGTGGCACCTGCTTCCTGGAGGGACTGGTGTGAGGGGACACTTAGTCAGCACACGCTGACCCCATTGATGGGGCAGGCATCAACTTTCCTTCGGAGGCTGCCCGAGAGGGAAAGCGGCCTCTTTTTAAAAACGGTAAACGGCCAAGACTGGTTTGGCTTAGTGGGTAGAGCATTGGTCTGCGGACTGAAAGGCCCCAGGGTCGATTCCGGTCGGGGGCATGTACCTTGCTTGTGGGCACATCTCCACTATGGGGTGTGCAGGAGGCAGCTAATCGATGTCTCTCTCTGTCATCAATGTTTCTGACTTTCTATCTCTCTCCCTTTCTCTCTGTAAAAAAATCAATAAAATATATATTAAAAAAAAAAAAAAACGGTAAACGAGCGCCGGCTCCGTCTGTCTGTCTGTCTGCTTATAAAGTGATGTATGTGCTCAGGAACCGTCTCAACGGGACCCTTCCTGTAACCTCAAGGTGACATCCAGCACAGAAGCCATGCTCCAAGACAACTGGAGTCCCATCTTCAAAAGACGCAGCGTTGCCGAGACCGGTGTGGTTCAGTGGATAGAGCGTAAGCCTGCGGACTGAAAGGTCCCGGGTTCGATTCCGGTCAAGGGCATGTATCTTGGTTGCGGGCACATCCCCACTGGGTGATGTGCAGGAGGCGGCTGATCGATGTCTCTCTCTCATCGATGTTTCTGGCTCTCTATCCCTCTCCCTTCTTCTCTGTAAAAAATCAATAAAAAAATATATATTAAAAAACAAAACACGCAGCGTTGTGACAAACCTAAAAACCTGGTGGGGCAGAGGCTCGGCTGTAATTTACAAGTTCAAACTGAGCCCTGGCCAGGTTGGCTCAGTGGATAGAGCGTTGGTCTGTGGACCAAATGGTCCTGGGTTTGATTCCTGCCAAGAACACGTACCTTGGTGTGCAGGAGGCAACCCATCGATGTGGTTCTCTCACATCGATGTTTCCCTCTGTCTTTTCCTCTCTCTTCCACTCTCTCTAAAAGATCAATGGAGCCCTGGCTGGTTTGGCTCAGAGGATAGAGCGTCAGCCTTCGGACTGAAGGGTCCCAGGTTCGATTTTGGTCAAGGGCACATACCTGGGTTGCAGGCCTGATCCCCAGTAGGGGATGTGCAGGAGGCAGCCGATCAATGCTTCTCTCTCATCATTGATGCTTCTCTTTCTCTTCTTCTCCCTTCCTCTCTAAAGTCAATAAAAATAAAAATAAAAAATAAAGATCAATGGAAAAATATCTTTGGGTGAGGATTAACAAAAAAGTACAAAGTAAAAAATACATAAAAGTTAAAACTGAAATCTGAGTAAATCCTGGGTGGAAAAAATATACATACTAGGTATACATAGGCAATGTTTGGGGAATGATGAGAAAATCTGACTGTGGATTGTGTATCAGCCCACACAGGGGGTCCTGGGGATTATTGCTAATTTCCTGGGAGGCGATATTGACATCAGAGCAAGGAGGAAACTGTCCCTGCTCTCAAGAACCGGCGGCAGGAGGATTTATGGGTGAAGCTTTGCAATGTTCGGAACTCACTGTAAGCGGTTCACCAAAAAACGAGGGAGAAATAACGCGAAGGTGGAATCCAGGCTGATGTCCAGTCTAGGGACCGTCATCGTGCTGTTCTTTGACGTCGATACAGATTTAAATTTTTCCAAAATAAAAGTCAGGGGGAGAGCCTGGTGGGAAAAATCTCATTGTCAGAACATGTGGTGTCCTGTTCCCCCACTTCCTGTCTCCCAGGCTATCTGCTTTCAGTGCCTGGAGCTGCTTGCTCCGGGATTTACCTCCAGACCTAAAAGTACAGGCAGACACTGCTGCTTGTTGACTCTACAGTTGGAATCTAAGTAGTAATAACTTGCTAGCGGAGTGGGGGGTCAGTTTTAGCTCCTTTGTATGGAGATCCATAGTCAGCCCTTTCACGGTTACCACGAAACATAGGACGGTGTGAGATGAACAAGAGTGTACCGCGATTCCAGCTCCTGAATTGTAAAACTACAATTCTTTTATTGGACTTAATTGCTTTACTTCTTCAGTTTTTTTAAAAAATATATTTTATTGATTTTTTAGAGAGGAAGGGAGAGGGATAGAAAGTCAGAAACAATCGATGAGAGAGAGACATCGATCAGCTGCCTCCTGCACGCCCCCCACTGGAGATGTGCCCGAAAGCAAGGTGCATGCCCTTGACCAGAATCGAACCTGGGACCTTTCAGTCCGCAGGCAGACGCTCTATCCACTGAGCCACACCAGTCTCGGCTAGGCTGCATTTTTTAAGTGAGTCTTCCCTGCTGGACATTTGTTTGCACTGTTTCCACTTAAGGACTCCCCAGGGTGGGGCTTCCCCTGGGGAAACATCGATGTACTCGAGGCTGTAGCCTGTGGAAGTCTGGGCTCAGGCGGGAAAACCCCCGCTTTCTTCCGGTGTTTAAAAATATATATATTTTATTGATTTTTTTTTTTTTTTACAGAAAGGAAGGGAGAGAGATAGTTAGAAACATTGATGAGAGAGAGATCAATCAGCTGCCTCTTGCACGCCCCCTACTGGGGATGTGCCCGCAACCAAGGTACATACCCTTGACCGGAATCGAACCCTGGACCTCTCAGTCCACAGGCCAATGCTCTATCCACTGAGCCACACCGGTTTTGGCTCTTCCGGTGTTTAAAGGGGAGCATTTGGGAGAGGAGTAGGACTTGCTCTGTGGGGTGCCCAAAGGGAGATTTCAAAGAGCGGATGGCGACTTGGGGAGACACTGTGTGGTGCGGAGAGACCATTTTCCCAGGGAAGGCAGCCAGTGGGCCGGGCAGGTGCAGGAGGGAGTGAGTGTCCAGCGGGCGAAGACGCTTACACATAGGCCTCGCCGCTTGGATGTGTTTGGGGACACGGCAGAGGTCACTCATTTGTTTGTTTTCTGGGAAGCGGAAGGGTTCTTGGGAAAGGCTCCAGGAGTGACCGTCTGAAGGCAGCCCTCTTGTTACAATGGTACCTCCAGATATGAGTTTAATTTGTTCCGTAACCGTGAGGCGTGGGAAACTAGGAGACGCTCGAGTCGCGGTAAACTGGTGGGTCGTGTGCAGCCGGCTGATCCGCGCGATGACTCGTATCTCAAATGTTGCTCGTATTTCAAAGCAGAAATTGCTCGCTCGACGGCTCGCATCTCAAAAATCTTGTATGTTAGGGCACTCGTATCTTGAGGTACCGCTGTATTTCTCTCAGGGCCCGATATTTATACAGTGATCTACAGTTCATAAAGATCATGGTGAGCCCTGACTGGTGTCACTCAGTGGGTAGAGTGTCAGCCTGCGGACTTTGGAGGGGGGGGTTCCCGGGTTCGATTCCGGTCAAGGGCATGCGCCTTGGTTGCGGGCACATCCCCAGTAGGGGGCGTGCAGGAGGCAGCTGATCAATGTTTCTCTCCCATCGATGTTTCTGACTCTCTGTCCCTCTCCCTTCCTCTCTGTAAAAAAACCAATAAAAATATATTTAAAAAAAAGATCCTGGTGAATCAATCCCCTTGTGAAAGGAGGAAGCCCTCAGAGAGGGTGAGGAAACCCAGCTCCTCCTCTGGGAGGTGGACGAGATGTCCAGGCTCTTGGGCCTCACGGCTGCTTTGTCCAGTGGCTCTGAGGACCCTTCAGGTCAGCAGTTCCTTCTGTGAAGTCCAGACCCACAGGCCGTCGCCCGGGCCGCCCTACCCCGCAGGGAACCGCAAAGGCTCCCGGTGACGCCCGGGAACAGGCCCGGCACGGCTGACAGGTCAGGCCTCCCGCGCGTCACCTCTGCCCCAGCCGCGACCTTGTGGTTTGGACAGGTGAGGATGGGGCGCCCTCTGACCTCCTGCGTGTGGGATGCCTCTGGCCGTGCGCTCCGGAGAGGCCCTGCTTTTTTTTTTTTTAATACATTTTTATTGATTTTTCACAGAGAGGAAGGAAGAGGGATAGAGAGTTAGAAACATCGATGAGAGAGAGACACCGATCAGCTGCCTCCTGCATGCCCCCCACTGGGGATGTGCCCACAACCGAGGTCCATGCCCTTGACCAGAATTGAACCTGGGACCCTTCAGTCCGCAGGCTGACACTCTATCCACTGAGCCACCCCGCTCTTGGCACAGGCCCTGCTCTGATGGCCTGAAACAACATCCTCAAACTCGGGCTCCGGTCTCCTGGGGACCCAGGGCCCTGTCAACGCCGAGCTTGCAACCCTGGCTTTGACCCCGCACCTTAGCTTAGGAACGCCTCCCCGTTTCCAGGACCCCGTCTATAGGGAAAGGTCAAGGTCCCCTTTGGGCTAGGGGAGGCGGCGAGCACCATCTTCAGGTGCCCAGCTGCCTGGGGACCCTTTCCAGCCGGCGGTTCTCCCCAGAGCCAGGCGGAGGGCAGAGGGGAGGTCACCCCGGAAAGGCATTCACGCTCCAGGCTCCACCGAAGCCGCTGGGCTGGCCGCCAGGCCCCTCCGGTCTCCAGGAAGCCCGCATCCTCCCTGGAAGCCCGCATCCTCCCCGGAAGCCCGCATCCTCCCCGGAAGCCCGCATCCTCCCCGGAAGCCCGCATCCTCCCCGGGAGGAGAGGAAGCCGCAAGCAGATGGCCATCCCCACTCAGCCCTGCGAGGTGTATTCCTCTGGCTCTTAGCATTTCCTGGCTTTTGTTACCTCCCTCCTGGCGGTTCCTTTCTTGCAGGAGCATTTATTTGGTGCCCAGTACAGTGGTACCTCGAGATACGAGTTTCATTCGTTCCGTAACCTTGAGGCGTGGGAAACTATGAGACGCTCGAGTCGCGGTAAACTGGTGGGTCGTGTGCAGCCGGCCGATCCGCGTGATGACTCTTATCTCACATGTTGCTCGTATTTCAAAGCAAAAATCGCTGGCTCAATGGCTCGTATCTCAAAAATCTCATATGTTAGGGCACTCCTATCTCGAGGTACCACTGTATATAAAAAGAAGACATGAGCCAAAACCGGTTTGGCTCAGTGGATAGAGCGTTGGCCTGCGGACTGAAGGGTCCCAGGTTCGATTCCGGTCAAGGGCTTGTACCTTGGTTGCTGGCACATCCCCAGTGTGGGGCGTGCAGGAGGCGGCTGATCGATGTCTCTCTCTCATCCATGTTTCTGACTTTCTATCCCTCTCCCTTCCTCTCTGTAAAAAATCAATAAAATATATTTAAAAAAAATAGAGGAGCAGTTAAATGAATTGTGTCCCACTCAATTGATAGCTGTTAAAATAATTACCTACATTTCAGTTGATTAACACAAAACCATAATGTCACTAAAAAAAAGAAGGCATAAACCATGTGCTGCATGTGTGCGTGT
>JAAGEH010001445.1:0-10346 GCA_011751065.1 Lasiurus cinereus
GGCCCGCCGGCCACCGTGCCCGCGTGGGGAGGGGGTCTCTGCAGCTGGACCCCCTTTGGCTGCCTTCCTGGAGGAGGTGCCAGCCTGATCTCCCCCGTTTCCCCGAAAGTCAGACGTCCCCCTGGAAATAAAACCGACCTCCCGTTTCGCCTCTCGCTGTCATAGAAGGCATCCCACCCCCTAAAAATAAGACACCTCTCCCCGATCATCAGGCCTCTCCCCCGAACAGAAGGCCTCCCCGGAATAGAAGGCCCCCCGAAGCGACCGTCAGGCGTCTGACTCCCGATTTAAAGAGACCTCGCCCGGCCCGCACAGCTCCGGCTGCGCTGCGGCCCCTCGGGGAGCCGGTTGGTGATGACCACGACCACCGGACCGTCGACAGGTCATCCGTTTCCTTTTTTTTGTTTTGTTCAACCATCCATGGGTCCCGTCTTCTTCTTCGTGGGAAAATAAGACACCCCCTGAACGTAAGACCCGGCGCCTCTTTGGGAGCGAACGTGAATAGAAGCCGCTGTCTGATTTTCGCGGGAAACAGGGTATAAAAAGCCAATGCCCGTCACAACCAGGCTGGCAGGAGGGGCAGTTGGGGGTGACCAGGCTAGCAAGAGCAGGCAGTGATGGGTGACTAAACCGACAACCGGCATTCGGACATCCCCTGAGGGGTCCCGGATTGGAGAAGTGGGCAGTCTGGGCTGAGGGAATTTCGTGCACGGGGCCTCTAGCTTGGCTATAAAAGGCCACCCATAAGCCCCGGACGCTGACGAGGGCCACCTTCAAAATTATTTCCAGGTATGACATTCAGTATTGCTTTTTTTAAAAAAAAATTATGTTTATTCATTTCAGAGAGGAAGAAGAAGAAGGAGAGAGAGAGAAAAAAACACCCAGGATGAGAGAGAATCATGGGTCGGCTGCCTCCTGCACACGCCCCCCATTGGGGATGGAGCCCACCACCCGGGCCTGTGCCCTGGCCACGAATGGAACCGTGACCTCCTGGTTCAAAGGTCGATGCTCCACCACTGAGCCAGGCCACGGGTGCCCGCCTTTGTGACTGGCAGGTTCTGGCGCTGGAAGGTCACTCAGACGACCTGGGCTTCCCTGAAGGCCGGTGTCCCCTCTGCTGCCGGCCGGACCCCCTCAGGAAGGCCCACAGCCCCCTACCCCCCACCCCCCGACCATCACAGGGCCTCCCGGGGTGCAGGGGGCGCCTGCCGGCTCCCTGCCTCTGGGGAATTCACATCAGGAAGCCGGAACCTGTTCGCCCCCTGCCCTGGCCCGGTCACCTCGTGGGGGAGGAATCATCTTCCCACGGATGTCAGGTAACCTCTGACCCTGGCTGGCCTCCAGGCCCCGGGGCAGGAGGGGACCAGACTGGCAGCCTGACCCCGGACAGGGACGGGACCACGGGGACCTGGGGGTCCCTCCACAGCCACTCCCAGCCCTGAAGGTGGGGAGCAGGCCTGGAGGGGTGCCCTGGGCAGGAAGCTCAGCCCTCACGACCTGGGGCCCCCCTGTGCCCTCTCACCCCGGCCGGCTCTGCTCCGGCAGCCGGCGGCGGCGGCGGGCGGGCGGAGAGGGAGCAGAGAGGTCGGGCCCGAGGCCCAGACACCAGAACCTGGATGAGCCCAAATCTGGGCCGGGCCGGGCCGGGCGGGGCCGACCGTGGGGCGCGGCCGGGGCGTGGGCCAGGCCTCCGACACGCCAGGACGCTCCCCGAGCAGGCATTCTGGTCTCTCTGGGCGGGCTGGGTGGGGCGGCCCGGGACAGTGATGCATAACAGGCCCCAGCCCAGCCCGTCCCAACCAGCTGCCTCAGCACTCCGCCCTCGGCCAACCCAAAATTCCAGTTCTGCGCTCTCCGAGGAGGACGCAGCGGGCAGACCCGGGACCTGCCTGTCCGCCTGGCCCCGCCCTCTCTGCCCCCCCCCCCGTTCCCCTCCATGGGGGCCTCCAGCTCTCGGCGGGGCCACACGGCGCACCGGGCACGTGGGCTCGGACGCCAGGCCCTGCCCGGGGCGGTGGCCGCGGCCGGGAGAGCAGGCGTGGCCGTTTCAGCTCGGGGGGCCTGCGTCTCCCCGCGGCCGGCTGAGCAGCCCCTCGCAGGGGGGCTGTGCCCGCAAATGTGTGCCTGAAAGTGCCCCCCACGTCTGGCCCGCAGCTGGGCGCCCCCCTGGGGGAGCCGGGGACAGACAGACCGCCCTTCCTGCTCGCTCCGTGGCTCCGTGGCTCTGTGGCGGAGCGGGGACCTGGGCACCGGGAGGTGGTCACCGGTCTGTTCCCCGTCAGGGCACAGGCCCGGGGGGCAGGCTCCATCCCCAGCGTGGGGGGCGTGCAGGAGGCGGCCGGTCCCTGATTCTCTCTCATCACGGATGGGTCTCTCTCTCTCCCTTCCTCCCTGAAATCGGTAAAAATATACTTAAAATAATAATAATAATAATAATAATAATAATAACTTGCTCGCTCCAGCAGCACCAGGGAGTCTCCTAGCTGCCCGCGCTCCTGGGCCAGCTCCCCAGCGGCCTCCCCTCCTGGCCCAGCCCCTCAGCATCAGGACTGCCCTTGGGCACTTCGGACCTCAGGGCGGGGGGTGCCGGGGAGGGCAGGGGGGCCCCTCACAGGCCACTGGTTGGGCCCCTGATTTGCCAGAAGTTGAGCTGAGCACCAAGGGGGGCACAGATTTCCACTCCCTTGCGGGGAGGAGGGGGGTGGCGAGTCAGGGACAAGCTTGAGGCTTGAAGGGAGAGGCCAGGCCGGAGAGCAATCCCCAAGGGCTTCCTGGAGGCGTCGTCCCCATTGCCGGGAGTCGGGAGACGGCGAGCGAGCACCAGGGAAAGGCCAGCCCCGGCCCCGGTCGGACGGACGGAGGGACGGCCCGGTGGTAGTTTGATGAGTCACCGCCCGCCCACCCGCCCGCGCCCGCAGACGGCGGCCACACCCGGGCGCTGGCAGCGCGGCCGTGTCTCTGCTGGGAGCTGCCGGCCGGGCGGGCGGGCACGTCGGGAGCCGGTGCGCCCCAGGCCTGGGCCGGGCCAGCTGCTGAGCGGCAGAGCCTCGGTCTCTCCTCCCGCCTGCGTGGCCTCCGAGGCAGCCCCGCCCGGGCCGGGCACCAGGTGGGCCGGGCTGTGCGGGGGGCGGGGCTGCCGGGCCGGACCGGGCTCATCCTGACACAGAGCTTTGAGGAATGGGGGGGCGGGTGTTAATGCCACCACATCCCACACACACACCCCCTCATACACCCCCACACACACCACACACCACACATACACCCCCTCATACAACACACATCACACATATATACACCACACACACCACATCCCACACATACACCCCCTCATACCCCCACACACACCACACACCACACATACACCCCCTCATACAACACACACACACACCACATACCACACATACCTCTCCACACACATACACCCCCTCATACCCCCCCACACACCATATACCACACATACACCCCCACATACACCCACACACACACCATATACCACACATGCACCCACACATACACCCACACACACCACATGCCACACATACCTCTCCACACACATACACCATACACACACCACACATACCACACACACATACACCCCCCCACACCACATACCGCACATACCTCTCCACACACATACACCACATACACACACCACATGCCACACATACAACCCCCTCACACACACACACACATACACACACCACATACCACACATACCTCTCCACACACATACACCACATACACACACACCACATGCCACACATACCGCACATACACCCCACACATACAACACACATCACACACATCCACCACACTCACCAGATACCACACATACACCCCCACACCACACACACCACATATCCAGGCCACACACATAACACACATGTAGCACACAACACATACATACCACACACGCACCCATACACACCACACACCACACACACACAACACACGCAGCACACAACACATGCATACCACCCATACACCCATACACATCACACACACACCCCACACCACATACACACATGCTACACACACCACACCACACACAACACATACATACCAACACACACACACACACACACACCCTGAGTTCCTGGGCGCAGTGCGGGGTCGGAGGGAAGGACAACAGGAACTGTCCATGGTCCAGCCCCCCCCCCCCCCGTGGGACCACATTGGGGAGAAGGTCGTGCCGCCCGCGGGCTCTCCCATGAGACCCCCGGGTGCAGGGCGGCCCTCGAACCCCCGTGTTCTGGCGGAGAGCCACGTGGAACCCAGGCCGGGACGGAGCCACCCGGCCCAGCCCAGGACACGGACTCGGGGAGCATGGCCCCTGCGGGGGGCAGGCCTCAGGGTGACACAGCCCCGCAGACACGCGCCAGGCAGGGCCGGGCGGCCGGCGGGGAGAGGAAGTGGCCGGCGCCGTCCCCGGGGGAGGGATCTGTGAAGCAGGACGTGGGCCCGGCCGCCCACCGGTCACTCCCGTTGTCTTTCATTCCTTTTCCAGGAGGAGGTCCGGCCGGTGCTCGGCCAGGACACACGGCGGATCGGACCTTGTCTGTCTGCGGCCTTTCGTCCTGGGAGCTGGCAGAGGGGGGAGGCCTGGGGTTTTGGGGGGCTGCACTCTGCTCCCAGATGGGTAACCGAGGCCCCGGCCAGAAGAGGACTGGGCCCGGGCGCCGGTCAACTTATCGGTCCGTCTCCTGGCTCCCCATTGGCTCTGAGGGACCCCCTGGTTCCCCATTATCTCCGAGTCCCCCCTGGGGATGGGGGGCTGGGCCTGGACCCCCCGGAGGAGACAGGAGAGCCGCTGAGGGTGGCAGTGGCCACCGCCCCGCCCCGTCCGCCCTGTGCGTGGGGTGGTAACCAGTGTCCACTCCACCATCTTCTGGGGCTGAATCACCACCCCGGGCCCGGGGAGGGGGGGCCTTCTGTCCCCCCCCAACCAGAGGCTCAGAGAAGTGCCTGCACCCCACGCTGGGGAGAGGCCCGCCCCCCGGCCTGGGCCCCAGACACCGAGCCGTGATCGCTGACGTCCCCAAACACGGCCCTCACACGGGACCTGCCCGTCGGCCCACGTATTCTTCCAGCAGACCCCCTGGGGAGGGTAGGGGGGGGACGCTGGGGGCCTCTGGCAGTCGGGGTGGGGGCCCCAAGACACGGCCACAGCCTGGTCCTCCGACCGACTGACCGACTGACCGACCGACCGACCACAGCCCCCTTAAGAAGCAGCAGGTTCTTCGAAAGGTGGCCTTGGTCCCAGCATCTTCCCCAGGAGGAGGACTGGCTTTGGGCACCCCCCCCCCAGCCCCCCGCCCCTGGTTTGCCGGCAGGAAACGCGGCCCAGAGCGGGCAAGCGGCTGGGGCAGAGCCCCCTCGTTCCTCCCGGAGGAGAGGGTGCACCTGGGAGCCCGTGGGCCTGAGCTCAGCGGCAGCCGGAGGGGGGTGGGGGGCCCTGGGCTAGGATCCAGGCGTCCGAGTCGCCTTTCCCTTGGGAAAGGGCTGGGGTTTGGCGGGAGCCGTCTGTCTCCACGGCAACCAGGTCCGTGGTGGAAGGCGGGGTGCCTGCCGGATCCTCCAGGACTGGGACTCTCTCCCCCCCACCCCACCCTGGCTTCACTGTGTCCCCCTAACCCCAATACCCTACCCTCACCCCTCACGCCTCACAGCGTGTGTGTCCCCCCACAAGAGGCTGCCGGGGTGGGGGGCCGATCCCCCCACCCCCTCCCCGTGCCATGAAAGCTGGCCAGGTCCAAACAGAACAATTACCCTAATTGCTGTTTGTGCCAAGTTCACTGTCATCACCGGCCTAACAGCGGGAGGGGCCTGAGTCACCCAGACTGGCCCCCCCAACCCCACAAACAGCAGCCTGGGGTGCCCGGGGCCCAGGCCACCAGAGAGGGGGCCCCTGAGGGACCCCCCGGGGCCCAGCCCCGTCCCCAATGAGCCGGGACCCTCCCTGCTCCCAGTCTCCCAGTTCCCGCTGAGCGTCTAGGTCTGAGGGTCAGGCTGGTACACGGACGGGTCCCGTGTCTAAAACACACGCCCTCGGCTTCTTTGTTTTTATTTTATTTCTTTTTTTTTAATAAAGAAATTATTTTTATTTTATTTTATATATTTTATTGATTTTTCACAGAGAAGAAGAGAGAGTCAGAAACATCGATGAGAGAGAGAGACATCGATCAGCCGCCTCCTGCACGCCCCCCACTGGGATGTGCCCGCCACCAAGGTACGTGCTCTTGACTGGAATCGAACCCGGGACCTTCCAGTCTGCAGGCCTGACGCTCTATCCACGGAGCCACACCGGTTTCGGCTATTTTATTTCTTTTACAGTATATTTTTATGGGTCTCAGAGAGGAAGGGAGAGGGAGAGAGAGATACAAATGTCAGTGATGAGAGAGAATCCTGGGTCGGCTGCCTCGGGCACGTCCCTCCCTGGGGATCGAGCCTGCAACCCGGGCCTGTATGTACCCTTGACTGGGAATCGAACCCGGGACCTTTCCGTCTCGTCTGCAGCCGACACTCTATCCACTGAGCCAAACCGGCCAGGGCATAACATTTGTCTTTTTTAAAAACCCTCCCCTATGGATATGTTTATTGATGAGAAAGAAACAGAGAGAGAGAGAGAGAGAGAGAGAGAGAGAGAGAGAGAGAGAGAGAGAGAGAGAGAGAGAGAAACATTGAACAGTTGCTCCCTGGAACCTCGGCGTATATGCTGATTGCAAATCGAACCCCAAACTCTTCTGCTGGACTGGACGATGCTTCAACCAACTGACTGCCAGGCCGGGGCAAAAATGGGCCATTTTCACCATTTTTTAAAGAAATATATATTTTTATTTATTTTTTTTACAGAGAGGAAGGGAGAGGGATAGTGAGAAACATCGATGAGAGAGAGAGAGACATCCATCAGCCGCCTCCTGCACGCCCCCCACTGGGGATGTGCCCGCCACCCAGGCCCCTGCCCTGGACCGGAATGGAACCCGGGACCCTTCTGTCCGCAGGCCGACGCTCTATCCACTGGGCCACACCGGCTTCGGCCATTCTCACCATTTTTAAGTGCCAGTTGGGAGGCGTGAAGCAGCCCTGGCCGGTGTGGCTCCGTGGATAGAGCGTCACGCGGCGGACGGAAGGGTCCCGGGTTCGATTCCGGTCCAGGGCAGGTACCTCCGCTGCAGGCTCCATCCCCGGCCTGGGCCCTGGTCGGGGCGCAGGCGAGAGGCAACCCCCATCGAAGTGTCTTTCTCACGTGAATGTCTCTCCCCCCTCCCTTCCACTCTCTCTCTCTCAAAAAAAAAAAAAAATTCCAACGGAAAAATTGCCCCGGGTGAGGATTAACAGCGAAATAAAACGTGAAGCACCTTCCCACGGTCCTGCGACCGACACCACCATCATCCTCAGAACCTGGGCTTCTTCTCCAACAGAAACTCCACCTGCCTCCCCTCTCCCCATTAAAGACCACTAAGGGGTCCCCTCCCCACTGTGACCACCCCCTCCTGCACCCCGGCCCTCGGAACGGGGCTGTTCCGGGTCAGATACGTGGAACCACATAAACACACACACACACTCACACACTCACTCACTCACACACTCACACACACACACACACACACACTCACACACACACACACACACGTCCGTTGGGGGCTGGCCCGTTCCCGGGAGCAGGGTGCCTTCTGGGACCCCTCGGGCCCTGGCCTGCCTCCGCGCCCCCTCTCCGTGGCTGAGTGACCTCTACTGGACGCACAGAGGTCACCTTGTGTGCCCAGGGACCCGGGGTGGCGCCCACCTTTAGATTATGGCAAACAAGGCTGCTGGCAAGGTGGGGGTCCCTGTCCCAGTCCCTGATTTCAATTATTATTTTTTTAAATATATTTTATTGATTTTTACAGAGAGAAAGGAGAGGGATAGAGAGTCAGAAACGTCCAGGATGAGAGAGACATCCATCAGCCGCCTCCTGCACACCCCACACTGGGGAGGTGCCCGCCACCCAGGTCCCTGCCCGTGACCGGAATCGAACCTGGGACACTTCAGTCCGCAGGCCGACGCTCTATCCACGGAGCCAAAGTGGTTTCGGCTGTTTTCAATTATTTAAAAAATAAAATAATAATAATAATAAAAAATATATATATAAATGGATTTCAGAGAGGAAGGGAGAGGGAGAGAGAGAGACACATCCATGCTGAGAGGGAATCATGGATCGGCTGCCTCCTGCAAGCACCCAAACTGGGGGTGAGGGAGGGGGGTGAGCCTGCCACCCGGGCCTGTGCCCTTGACCGGAATCGAACCCGGGACCCCTTCAGTCCGCAGGCCGACGCCCTCTCCACCGAGCCCCCCACCCGTGAGGGCCCCGTTTTCCATGCTTTGGGGTCTTCCCCAACCACCCCTTCTCTCACTTCTCGCCCGGCGGTGCCACCGATGTGCCCGCTCCCCCTCCTCCCCCCGCACCCCCAGTTTAGAAAGACCCTGCTTTTCTGTCTTCCGATCCCACCTGGCTTCTTCCAAGCCCAGTCCCCCCCAAACCCCCCACCTCCCGGCGGCCACTTGAGGGCCATTGGGGGCTGCAGGGTGGACGGGGTGCAGGGCTGGGCCCAGCCAGGGGCCAGGGAAGGAGTGGGCCCCCCCCCCAGTCTCTGGGACGCCCCAGGCGGGAGGGCGGGCTCCCCGTCTGCGTGAGGCAATCCAGGGAACAATGGGGAGCAGGTGTGATTCACCTGCCTCCTTCGGACCGGGAGCAGGCCGGTCCCACAAAAAGCAACAGCACAGCAGCTAGGACCACGCCCGCCCGAGGGGAGGGGGGGACCTGGGGGACAGGGGTGCCGCCCCGAGGTGGCGGGGTGTGGGGGGGGTAGGTTCCAGCCGGGGAGGGAAGGAGACCCAGGCTCCCGGCCACAGCCGGCCCCGCGCCCACGCCCTCCTGTGCCGAGAGCGTGTTCCTGCCGTGGGAATGCGGACGAGGTCGGGGCACAGCCCGAGCGAGAGAGACGGACGAACAGAGGGAGGGAGGAGGCGGCCGGTGCGCCCCATAAAAGGCTCAGGAGCCACGTCAGGCTAAAAATAGCCCGGCCGGCAGCCTCCAAACCACTGTGTCCGACCGACCAACCGACCGACCCACCGACCGACCCACCGACCGAGGAAGGGACGCAGGGGTGGAAGGGATGGGAGGTGGAGGAAGAGGGATTTGCAGGACAGCCAGCAGCTCTGGCCGGTGTGGCTCAGTGGGTAGAGCGCCGGCCTGCCGACGGAGGAGGGGTCCCGGGTTCGATTCCCGGTCCAGGGCCCGTGCCCGGGTGGCGGGCTCATCCCCAGTGGGGGGCGTGCAGGAGGCGGCTGATGGATGTCTCTCTCTCTCGTCGGTGTTTGTAACTCTCTCTCCCTCTCCCTTCCTCTCTGTAAAAAAAATCAATAAAATATATTTTAAGAAAGAAAATAAAAAAAAAAATGAATCATGTCTCCATGGCCACAAAAGTCACCCAGGAAGACCGGGTGGGGGGGCAGGAATTGGGAACGCGGGCAGCCACAGGGACGGGGGGAGGGGGCTCCTGTCCCAGCAGGGACCCCACAAGGCTGGAGCCCCCCACCCCTGGCCCCCGTGTGAGCACATTTTTACCAGAATCCGCCCGGCACAGGCCTCGCTCCAGTGCAGAGGCCACACCAGTCCTGCCCTCCCCCTGTCCCCCTTCTCCCACGCCCGCCCCCCCCCGTCCCGGCTCCCTCCCTCTGGGTCCCTGTCCTCAGCCCCCCCTCTACCCCCACCCCAGGGCCTGGCGTGAGCTGCGCCCGGACCACGGAGGTTTGTCCACCTGCAGCTCCACGTCCCTCCGGCCAGTCCCCCTCCCATGGGCCCTCCTCCGAGGGACATGGGGGGACACAGGGGGGGGCCCACAGGACCTGGAGGAGGGGCGGGACCGCCTGGGGGAGGGAGGGACAGGGCGTGGGGCGCTGGCGGGGCGGGCGGTGCTGCCTCATCGCTTGGGAAGCCGGTGCAAGCGCCGACAGCACCCCTGACGCAGGCGGGGGGCGGGGGGCGGGGGGGAGGGGAGAGGGGAGAGGGGGGAGGGGCAGCCAGGGCCCCAGCAGGCTCCCCGGGCTGGGCCGCCAGCCGCCGCCCGCCCCCTCCAGGCCCCCGTGAGCGGGGCTCGAACCCGAGCTCTCCTGGGGCCTGGCGATCGGAGGGGGCCCCCGGCTGAGGCTTCCCCGGGGGGGTCTGGGGGGAACAGCAAAGCCACAGCTGGCTCCCCCGAACCGAGGAGGCCTCCCCCAGCCTGGCCCGACGCCTCCTGCCCTTTCTCACCCTCGTCATCTCTCTCTCTCTCTCTCTCTCTCTCTCTCTCTCTCTCTCTCTCTCT
>JAAGEH010001447.1:0-18894 GCA_011751065.1 Lasiurus cinereus
TTATATAGATCATGTAAATCAGAGAGCTATTGTGAAAGGAAAAAATGACTAATTTTTTGAATACTGATTATTCAAGTCCCTTGCCATTTGCTTTGTTAAACTTTTCCTCGTCATGAAACCTGTTCTGAGAATTAAATGAGATTTTAAATGATATTTTATACATATATACAGACATAGATTATTTTTTATATATGTATGACCCTTTCTGTAACCACAATTCTGCATATAAACACATGGCAGGTGCTATTTTTCATTTTAAATGGAAAAATATATAATATATGATTACTTATGAATATAAAATCCTTAATCAATTTTAAAAATGTAACTAAGGCATACTTAAATAGAAGTTTAAAAATTATAATTTTAAAATAAAAAAATTTTCAAATCATTACGGTAGTGCTTCCCATTGTTATTGAAACACACATGGCTTTTGTGGATGCCTGGTGAGATTTAAAAAATGTATTTGCCTGTTTCTGAGGTCCTACATACTGTTTTTGAAATATATCTCTGGATTTGTCTTATATATTACTTGCTAAATATAAATATATTTTATATATATCTATACTTAGATATATATTCCTATAACTATGCATTATTGAGGTATAAATATATTCTACAAAATTTTGCAAATAAAAAAAAACAAAAGTCAGTCTACAATAATATATTCATTTGGCAGACATTCTGTAGGATACGGTTATATATGTGTACATATTATATACATGTATACTAAATTCTATCATCACATGGTATATAACACACAGAAGGCCCTGAAGAGATGCTGAAACTCTTTTCTCACCTTGTTCTACATAGCTTAATTCATTCCTCTGCATTCAACCACACATTTATAGTGAGTGCTTAATATGTCAATAACATATAAGGATGATGGGAATAAACAATGCATAAAAAGACAACGTCTGAGAGGTTATATTGCAGAAGGGGAGAAAGAAAAGAAACAAGTAAATGAATAAAAAGAGTAATTGCAGTTTGTCTTAAGTGCAACAAATTGAAAAAATAATGTGATAGAGCAGGGAATAATTTTTGAGTTCTGACTATTGCTACTGCTATTATCCCTTGTCAACTGCTTAATACTCTCTGAATATTAAATGAGATTTTGCATACATAATATTTATATATATGTATTTACACACATGGATTTCTATATCTATATATGGGCCTCTCACTACTTTTACCAGAATTTTGTGTGGGGGTCATTGTGGAAAGTATCTCTCAGGAAAATGATGTTCACCCTAGACATAAAGGATGAAAAGGCTCTAACAATATGACAATCTAGAAAAGTATTTAAAGAAGAAGGAATAACATATGCAAAGGCCATGAGCAGGGGAAGAATCTCAAACTTCTGAGGAACAGAAAGATTTCTTGACTTCTTTGTTTTCATGATTTTTCTTACTCTATTTCCTCTTTTTCTTCTTTTGTACCTGCAAGTGCTCTCCATAATGATCCTTAGGCTTCAAATTACTCTGCATTCCTTCCACAATTACCTTGTTTTTCAGGATCTCAAATATCTCCATAAAGATAACATCCACCAAATGTTTTTCTTCATGGAGCAAATTATGTGAATGGAAACCACAGATAAAGGTTCCCTCCTTTCTATTCTGATCTTCTGTGGCCATGGGCATTTTATTGATTTTTCTTTCCAAATGCCCTTTCTAAAGCCTCAAGATCTTGGGATAGAATTAGATAATGTTATAGAATAATCATGTTTATATAAAAAGAAAAATTAAGGGGTTTTCTCAGGTCCTTTGGTTTAGAAAGGGGACACCATGCAAGTATGTGATGTATGTCATTAATGTCCTAGAGACAGTGAGAAATCATGTAGTCTAAGCCCATAGAATTTCAAGGAAGCAGTAAATCTAATACATTTCCTGAGGCAACACTCACAGTGATATTAATTTCCTCTTCGACAGTTCTGCGAATTCTAGGGAACATTCAATACTATTCGTAGAGGCAGTTAGAGAGATATTATACAATTTCCATTAAGAAATTGTACCTCAAAAAAGATTGATTCTCACTGTGTGCCATATATAAAATATGAGAATGTGCCAAATGTAAAAAAACTCTGCACAATAATAAAATCTATAAAAGAGGTTTGAATAAGCAGAAATTAATTAAAATTGCTTAAGCTATTATTTATTCAGGGGAATTGTCAAAAGTGGCAATTATCTCAATTAAAACTGAGATAAGGAGAGAAACACATTAGAAAATATTGATGAATTTGCTTTCATTGAAGCTAGGAAAGTAAAATTATAAATAAACTATTTAAACTTGAAAACAAAGAAATCTGTAAGTGTGGTGAATAAACTGTTAGCATGCAGAAACTTTCTAGGTTAGTGGAAGGTTGCAAACAAAATACCGGTATATTTGCCACATGAAAATGAAGTGCCTCAAATAAATTAATACATTTTTTAGAAGTAACCCATATATTAGAAAACATTTGCAAGAAATGTGAAATAGAAAGTTTGAAAATAGTAACAAAATACTATCACTTCGCTATACAGCATATTCTAGTTTTTTTTTTTTTAAATCACCTTTTGACAAACTAATGGAACTTCTAAAATTTACCAATATAAGCAAGGGATCTTACAGTGTTATATTAACAAAGTTGTATAATATATTATTTATAATAGTGAAACACTGGATAAAACAATCCAAAAACCACACAATAAGGGGCTCTTCAAGTTACTATTGGTACAAGAAATGTGACAAAATAATAAACATCTACTGTAAATTGTATCTTCAAGGGATACTCAAAGACCTGAGAAATTTCTCCTATATATTCTTAAGTTTAAAAATGCACATTATAACTTGTCCATTAGTTGGTCACAATTTTAAAAATGTAAGCATTTACATGAAATGGTGGCCAATTTCTTTATTTCTTAAATGTTTTCAGTGTTCCTATCTTAATTGTGTAAATATAAACTATGGAATTAATTAAAAAGAAGTAATGCTTATAGAAGCAGGGCTGAAATCTGACACAGGACTTGACTCCCCCCACCTCTTCATTTGGAATATTTTTCTTTCCTTTTCCAAATTAAAGTTCTATTAATTACATCCAAGAACTTAAAAAATGGGAAATGTTCTCTGTAAGACCAAAAAAACTGGGAAAAGTAATATTTTAGATTTGTTGCCATATATAGTGAAGCGAGGCAGGCAGGGCTGGACTGCACTGCCCCTAAGTGATAGCACAGGGAAGTTTGGGGTGTCATGATCATGTCAGTCCTTGGCTTCTCATTATTCTCCCTCAACTCCAGTTATGGACATTGTGAGAGCCTTGAGGTCTCTTACTGGTGTTTTGAAGAAGTAAGGCAAACCTCAGCCCTGCTCCTGTGGTAGCCCTGCCCCTACTCCCATAGCCAGTTTGAAAACAGGGACTCCATGTGCAGGATCCTGTCCTAAGTTGGTGTTTCTTCTTCCCCAATATTCTATTTACCTGAGACCAACTGGGCCAGGAGCAAAAAAATTGCAAGAGCGAGTAATGGGTACTTCATGACTCCTGAAAGACAGTAGGCAGGCAGTGGGTTCTATGGAGTCCAGAACTGTCTATTCAGTGTGACTCTGAACATGGGTCTTTATTGTCCTCCTTAGGTGGGGTTGGGCTCAGCCAGTGAACCAGAAGGATATAGGACACTGTGCCAAACATGACTTCAGTTCATTGGCCAGCAGTTCTAATTGGGGCATCACTATTCAAGAGCCCTGTTCTAGGCATGCCTTGGGGGAAAGAGAGAGATAAGAGAAGGTATAAGACCTGCTGAAGTGTATGGCAATTTAGAGAGAAAGACACAGGAGGAATTTTAGTTGATTTCTCCAATGCTGTGTATGCCTACTTTTTTCCCACGGTCTCCTATGTTGGTGGTTCTACCAGAGTATTTATCTTACTGCATTGTGACAGTCTGTTCACCTGTATTTCTCTCCCCCTAAAGTAAAATGTATTTTTTGAACACTGACTATAGGTACTATTTTTAAATATTAGTTCTGGGCATGGAGGAGTACCTAAGCAATTTTTTGGTGAGTGAAAAATTTTCTTGGTGATAATCTGTCAACTTGGAAAATCTTTTTAAAGAAATAAGTCAGTGCTCCAAGATATATGTACAAAGATATCTTTAAGGGAGTAGAGAGAAGTAACAAGAGTTTCTGATGTTAGCTGGGCCTGGAACCATGGATCTGTGTGAACTTCTGAGGTACCAGATGGTAGTGGAATAGGTGAATCTTTCTTGCACCTTTTCCAAACTAGATATAAAATTAAATTGGGGAACATTCATCCTGAATTACCACCTGAAGAGGAAATTTTGACAAGGAAGGGCAGAAACCACCTCAAGACTGCTCCTGCATAATGGCTTATATGACATGGTCAGGATTGAGTCTCCCATCCAGCCAGTGTGGTTTGGGGGTAAGGTGGGGAGATCCCACCCACAAACAGAACAACAACAATCAAGACCCAATTACAACAGGAGATCCCAAATAACCCAGACAGGGGACATTCCTAGAGCATCCAGTTCAGGAGATCAAAGAGACTGCATCACTGGGTCCCACAGGGCCCTTACTACATAAGGCCACCCTATGATGACTGGAAGGTATAGCAATTTTAATATATAGAAACAAACAGAAAGAGACAGCAAAAATAGGGAGACAAGAGACAACCATCAAATGAAGGAAAAGGAGGATGTTCCAGGAAAAGAGCTGAATGAAATGGAGGCAAGCAATTTTTGAGAGAGAGAGTTCCAAGTAATGGTTATAAGGATGCTCTAGGAACTTAGTGGAAATTGCAACAGCATAAAAAAAGGAAATAGAAACCATGAATCAGGACCAGTTGGAAAAGAAGAATAGCATATCTGACTTTAAGAATGCACTGGAAGGAGTCCTAGAAAGACAAGTATCACATGATCTCACTCATATATGAATCCTAATGAACAAAATTAAATGGTGAATGAAATTGATCCTGAGATATAGAAACATAGAATAGATTATGGAATCTTAGAGGAAAGGTGGGGAAGGGATATTGGGTGGGAAGAGATCAACCAAAGAACTTTTATGTATAAATACATAATCCATAAACACAGCCAATAGGGTGATAAAGGCCTAGAGAGGGGGCTGGGGCAAAAGGGATTAAAGAGGGGGAAAAGGAGAACATATGCAATACTTTCAACTGTAAAGATTTAATTCAAAGAAGAATATAAAAGAATATACTGGAAGGAATAAAAAGTAGATCTAATTTAGCAGAGGATCAAAAGTGATTTGGAATATAAGATAAAAAAACAATTAGAGCATTAAAAAGAAAAAGGAATTAAAATGCAGGGGATTAGTTTACGGGAACTTTTGGACAACATGCAATAAAATTTGCATTATATGGAGTACCAGAAGGAGAAGAAAGTGAGTAATAAGTAGAGAACCTGTTAAAGAAACTTTCCTAACCTGGTGAAGAAAAAAGTCACACAAGTTCAGGAATTGCAGAGTCCCAATCAAGATGAACTCAAATACACATCTTAATTAAATTGGCACACATTAAAGACCATGAAAGAATCTCAAAGGCAGCAAGAGAAACAAAGAGACAGAAAGATACCATTAAGGAAGTTCACATTAGACTGTTAACTGATTTCTCATCAGAAACATTTCAGGAAAGAAGGAATTTTCATGAAGTAATGACAAGTAAGAACCTGAATCCTAGACTACTGTATCTAACAAGATTATCATATAAAATTGAAGGTGAAATAAAGAGTTTTCCCAGAGTAAAAAAAGGCTAAAGGAGTACATTATTACCAAATAAACATTGCAAGAAATGTTAAAAGGACTGCTTGAAGAAGAAGAAATCTAGAGAGAGAGAGGAACACAGGTATAAAGGGAACAAATTGCAATAAATAATTACTGGTCTATAATAATCTTAAATATAAATAGACTAAATCCTCTAATCAAAAGACACAGGGTAGTTGACTGGATAAGAAAACATGATCCGTATATGCTGTTAACAAGAGACCCACTTCAGAAGAAAAGATTCCCATAGATTGTAAGTGAAGGGCTGGAAAAACTAGTCCTTGCAAATGGAAACAAACAAAAAGCTGGGTAGCAATATTGATATCTGACAAAATAGACTTCAAAATAAAGGACATTTCAAGAGACAAAGAAGGTCATTACATAATACTGAGGAGATGAATCCAATGGGAATATATAATCCTCATAACATGTACATGCCCAACATAGGAGCCCCTAAATATATATTAAAAAACCTTGGTGAAATTTAAGGGAGAGATTGATAGCACAACAATCATAGCAGGGGACTTTAACAGCCCCTACAGCCTCATTGGATAGATTTTCCAGACAAAAATCAACAAGGAAATAGTGACCTTAAAAGCACACTAGATCACATGGATTTAATGGCTATTTGTGGAACATTTCATCCCAAAGTATCAGAATATACATTCTTCTCTAGTGCACATGGAACATTTTTAAAGATAGACCACATATTTGGACAGAAAATAAGTTTTTGGTTTTTTTTAGTTTTCTTCCCCCCCCCCATTGCCCTCCCCACCCCCCAGCACATGCTCCCATCTGCCCCCCACCCCACTGCCCTGCATCCACTGGCCATGCCCACACACACATGCATACAAGTCCTTCGGTTGATCTCTTACAGGACCCTCCCCCTCAACCTCCTCTGCCTTCCCATTGTAGCACGACAGTCTGTTCATTGCTTCTTTGCCTCTGGATCTGCTTCCCCCCGACCATATGATTCTTGTCTTTAAAAACATCTTGCCCCTGTAGGCTAGAAATAAACTCACAAGAGCAAAGGAAAAATGATTGAGTCCCAATTTCAATGTCAAACAGTTCCTTATGTGTACATGTCATTAATGGTATCTGGATAGTGGACAAATGGTGGCAATGTTGGTCCAACCCTTTCTGGTTTGGTCCTAGGCATCCTGTAGCGATGCTCAGCTGCTAACTGCTCGCATGGCAAGGCGTAGTCAGCGTCTTCCATCTCTGGATTGTTTCTCCTCTTGCCTTTGTGGTTGGCACAGACCTGTTAGTTCCTCTCTGTTGCAGGAGTCCACTTGGTCTTGGAGTTGTTTTCTGAAAGTATATAAACATATTCTCGACCAAGAGTTAATAAAGGAATCTTTTCTAAAAAAATTGACGTGGGGTCCTTTTTATTTTTGCCTACCCGCTTTTCCTTTGGCTTATTTTGACACCATGTGTGTTTTTCATGGGTGTCTTACTGTTAGTATTACAAATGGAAATTAATTTTCTAAAGTGAAAATTTTCTAGATGTAATATACTTACCAGATATTTTTCCTTACATGGTATTATCCTATTCTCTACCCCCCCTTTTTTTTGATTAATGGAGAATTTGGTAAAATTTTTTAATCCAATCTTGATAACTTTACATTTTAATTTTTTGCACACAAATATGCCAGTTTTATGTTCATTGCATATTAAGCAATTTTACCATGAGATGAGCTATCAATAGAAAATTGTTTTTAATATATTTTGTGTTTATTTTTTACAGAGAGGAAGGGAGAGGGATAGAGAATCAGAAACATCAATGAGAGAGAAACATCGATCAGCTGCCTCCTGCATGCTCCCTACTGGGGATATGCCTGCAACCAAGGTACATGCCCTTGACTGGAATCGAACCTGGGACCCTTGAGTCCGCAGGCCGATGCTCTATCCACTGAGCCAAACCGGTTTCGGCTATAGAAATTTTTTAAAATATATTTTATTGATTTTTTACAGAGAGGAAGGGGGAGGGATAGAGAGTTAGAAACATCGGTGAGAGAGAGACACCGATCAGCTGCCTCCTGCACGCCCCCTACTGGGGATGTGCCGGCAACCAGGATACATGCCCTTGACCGGAATCGAACCCGGGATCTTTCAATCCACAAACTGATGGTCTATTCACTGAGCCAAACCGGTTTCGGCTCAATAGAAATTTCAATTAATACTTTAGAAACAGCTTTTTGTCCAGTACACTTTAATTTTCTTAGGTATTTGCTTATTTCAGTTCGCCAATTTAAATTAATCTGAAAGCTTGATAACTCTTTTATGTCAAATTTAATACTCTACCAGCAATCTTAGATTACCCTGTATATATTAGTGGAAAGGTTTATTTGCATTTAGTAGGCACTGAGCATTCCCAGTGCTACGCTGAATTTAGATATAGGGCAGCTGCTGTCAGCATGTTTCTGTCTGTTACCTGGGTCTTGATCTGAGCTGGACCACATCTCTGTCTGTTACCTGGGTCCCAATCTGTGCTGAGTGTGGGAAGCGAGGTAGCCATGGAAGCAGGAGACCTCCCTCAGAAGGGGTGAAGCTTCAGGCCCCTGCAAGGTTGGAGGGGGGTGAGGGTCTGTGCCCTACCTCTATTGACCTCCAAGTTCTCTCCTTATGGCCCCTCTGCGACTGTGCCTGTTTTAGGTTGTTCCTTCCCTGAGGAATCTTACCTGTCATTGGCTAGCCAGTCATCCTCCGGGGCCAAGCAGGGTGTTGTGAGGTTCAGTTCTGTCTCCATGGTAGCCTATGCCCCTGTGGCCTCCACACCTAGCACCTGCCTTGGGGATCCCCTCGCCTGCTGGCGGGGCCCCAGCACTGATCACAAGACAGGAAACCATAAAAACACTAGAGGAATCCTCAGGCAGCAAAATCTCCGACATATGCAGAAGTAACTTCTTTATTGACACAGCTCCTCAGGCAATGGAAACTAAAGAAGAAATAAACAAATGGGACTACTTCAAAATAAAAAGCTTTTGCAGAGCAAAGGAAACCATTAACAAAACAACAAGAAAGCCTACTGTATGGGAGAACATATCAATGATAAGGGTTTAATCTCCAACATTTACAGGGGACTCATACAATTTCACAAAAAGAAAATAAACAACCCAATCAAAAAATGGGCAACTGATCTAAATAGGCACTTCTCGAAAGAAGACAGAAGGAAGGCCAAGAGACATATGAAAACCTGCTCAAAATCACTAATCATCAGGGAGATGCAAATTAAAACAACAGTGAGGTACCATCTCATACCGGTCAGAATGGCTATTATCAACAAATCAACAAATGACAAGTGTTGGCAAGGATGCGGAGAAAAAGGAACCCTCGTGCACTGCTGGTGGGAATGCCGATTGGTGCAACCACTGTGGAGAACAGTATGGAGTCTCCTCAGAAAACTAAAAATGGAACTTCCATTTGACCCAGTGATCCCACTTTTAGGAATATATCCCAAGAAACTAGAAACTCCAGTCAGAAAGGATACATGCACCCCTATGTTCATAGCAGCACAATTCACCATAGCTAAGATTTGGAAACAGCCTAAGTGCCCATCAGCGGATGAGTGGATTAAAAAACTGTGGTACATCTATACAATGGAATACTATGCTGCAGTAAGAAAGAAGGAACTCCTATCATTTGCAACAACATGGATGGAGATGGAAAGCATTATGTTTAGTGAAATAAGCCAGGCAGAGAAAGACAAATATCACATGATCTCACTCATCTGTGGAATATAATGAATGACATAAAACTGATGATCAAAATCAGATCCAGAGAATGAGAAACATCGATCAAAACATCAAACCTTGAGGAAGTTGGGTGTTGGTGGGATTAAGGGGGAGAGATCAACAGAGGGACCTTTGTACATGCGGATGAGCATAATCATTGGGCATAGACAACGGGGAAGATGGGGCATGAAAGGGAATCCATACAGTGGTCACCATAACCTTAAGAGAAATTGCTTCATGAGACAAAGATTTTTTAAATGAAACTCTGTAACATGAAAATAATTTTGGAAGGAAATAAAGAGAAGTTTCCTTTAAATGTCATATAAGGATTGTAATGGAAAATCAACATATTTGGCCTCTTGAGCTAAGGTAAGTAATCTGTGTTTTTGCCCCCCTGAAAAAGTTTATAGGGAGAATCCAAGATGGCGGCATAGGTAAACACCTACACTGCTGCCTCACACAACAATTTCAAAACTACAACTAAAAGACAGAACAGACATCATCCAGAACCACAGGAAAGCTGGCCGAGTGTAAGTTCTACAACTAGAAGGAAAGAGAGGGGCTCACAGAAACCCAGAGGAGCTGCAAAAAGCTGAGGTACGGAGACGCACACGCTGAGAGAGCGGGTGCCTGAGTACCTGGCTGGCTTTCTCTGGCGAGAGGGAAACGGAGACTCCCAACAGCATTGAACCCCTTATCTTACAACACTAAACCCAAGATCCAGCTGAAACTCATATGGAGTGAGTTTGGACTGTGAAAAGGGAGAGGTGCACGGAAATTTAGGGGAGTCGCAAAAGGTCAGAGGTCTGGTCGAGCACGGCGCTGCGTGAAGGACAGACTGCTGATTGTGCCACTGGCTTTCGCAAGTGGGCGGGAGACAGACTCTCCCAACTGTGCCACTTCTGAGTCCACTGGGCCCCTGTTTTGGGCGAAACCCTGAGGACCTAGACTCGTGTGGTCCTGGTGCGCAGGGGAGCTGGAAAGGCAGCAATCTAGAGGCCCTGCGGGCCCGACGCGCACAAGGACCTTTCCAGGGATTACCCAGTCACTTGAGACTCAGGAGCCGTGGAGGGCGGGGCCGACTGGAAGGCAAGGCGGTCACTTAAGCCCTGAGACTCCACCCCTCCCAAGCTCAACAGAGGCTTCTGTGGCTTTGCAAGTCTGGTTTCACAAGGCTGAATCCAACACAGAAGTTTCCCCGGCATAGTGAAAATGCTGAGACAAGGGAAGGGATCACAAACAAAAGAAATGGAGGAAAAAAAATGACTGGATATAGAGTTCAAAACCACGCTTGTAAGGTTTTTCAAGAATATGCTAGAAAAGTTGGATAAATTTAGCGAGAGCCAAGAGGAGATGAAAAAGGACCAACTAGAGATGCAAAAGAGCCAACTAGAGATGGAATGGGTCCAACTAAAGATGATAAAAGACCAACTAGAAATTAAACATACACTGACTGAAATAAAAAATATTATACAGAGTCCTAACAGCAGACTAAAGAAAGGCAAGAATCAAGTCAAAAATTTGAAATATAAAGAAGCAGAAAACACTCAACTGGAAAAGCAAGAAGAGAAAAGAATCCAAAAATGTGAACATAATGTAAGGAGACTCTGGGACAGCTTTAAGCGTACCAACATCAGAATTGTGGGGGTGCCAGAAGAAGAGAGAGAGCAAGATAATGAAAATCTATTTAAAGAAATAATGACTGAAAACTTCCCACATCTGGTAAAAGAAATAGACTTACAAGTCCAGGAAGCACACAGAACCCCATATAAAAGGAATACAAAGAGGACTACACCAAGACACATCATAATTAAAATACCAAGAGCAAAAGACAAAGAGAGAATATTAAAAGCAGCAAGAGAAAAACAGTTTATTACCTACAAGGGAGCACCCATACGACTGTCAGCTGATTTCTCAACAGGAACGATGCAGGCCAGACGGGAGTGGCAAGAAATATTCAACGTGATGAATAGCAAGAACCTACAACCAAGAATAATCTATCCAGCAAAGCTAACATTCAGAATTGAAGGGCAGATAAAGAGCTTCACAGAGAAGAAAAAGCTAAAGGAGTTCATCAACTCCAAACCAGTATTATATGAAATGCTGAAAGGTACTCTTTTAGAAGAGGAAGAAGAAAAAGGTAAAAGACAAAAAATTATGAACAACAAATACATATCTATCAATAAGTGAATCTAAAAATTAGTGAATTAAAAATTTGATGAACAGAATAAACTGGTGAATAGAATAGAATCAGGAGCACAGAAAGGGAATGGACTGATAATTCTCAGGGGGGAAGGGGTGAGGGGTGTACAGGGAGAGACTAGACAAAAATCATACACCTATGGATGAGATCAATGGGAGGGAGCTAAGGGCAGAGGGAGGGTTGGGAGCTGGGTGGAGGGGTGCTATGGAGGGGAAAAAAGAGAAACAAATGTAATAATCTGCAAATAAAGATTTAATTAAAAAAAAAGTTTATATAGTTACAAAAAAAATTGTCAACCTGTTTGCAATTGAATTGCCATGGCCTAGAGCAAAGAATATCCTTACATGATATTATCCTACAACATCACTTAATTTTTGATATTTCACAACAGCATATTATACAACTATCCCAAACAAACGTACAGATTAATTCTTTGAATGTTTAGCAGCAATTTAAAAAGAGGACATGAAAGGATTTAATTCCTTTCAGAAGGAATTGAGGCACTGGGAAGGCACTTGAGCATTCTATACTGGCCCTCTTTCCTCTTTTCTCAAGAGGGTTCCTCTTCTCACAACCCAGTGGCCCTCAGCTGTAGCCTGAGCTCTCTATTCACACTGAGGTTGAAGCCTTGAGGTGGCTGTTATAATGGATCTGTCTCTCGCCAAATGGTATGAGTTGGGCCCTCACTGAAGAAGGAATCTGAAATCCCCGAGACAAAATAAGTTTTAACTAATTCCAGAAGATTGAAATCATATTAGGCATCTTCCTGGATCACAATGGCATGAAACTAGAAATCAACTACATTTAAAAATACTCAAAAACATTCAAACATATGAAGGCTAAGTAGCATATTATTAAAGGATTACCAATGAGATCAAGGAAGAAATAAAAACTTCCTCCAGACAAACAAAAATTAACACAACAATCCAAACTCTCTGGGACACAGCGAAAGCAGTTCTGAGGAAGTTCATAGCATTACAGACCTACCTCAAGAAACAAGAAAAAGCTCAAATAAACAATCTAACCCTACAACTGAAATAATTAGAAAGAGAACAAGAAAAGCCCAGAGTAAGTTGAAGGAAGGAGATAATAAAGATCAGAGTGCAAATAAATGACAGAGTCAACAAAATATAATAAAAAATAAATAAAATCAACCTGGTTTGGCTTAGTGGATAGAGTGTTGGCCTGTGGACGAAAGGGTCCCAGGTTGGATTCTGGTCAAGGGCACATGCCTGGGTTGTGGGCTTGACCCTTCTTCCTCCCCTCACACAGTAGAGGGCATGCAGGAGGCAGCCAATCAATGATTCGCATCCTTGATGTTTCTATCTCTTTATCTCTCGCCCTTCCTCACTGCATCAATAAAAAAATATTTTTAAAAAGGCATGAACTAACAACTGACATCACAGAAATACAAATGATTGTAACAAAATACTTTGAACAACTACATGCCTGCAAATGGACAAATTCCTAGAAACATATAATCTTCCAAAATGCAGTCATAAATAATCAGAAAACCTGATTAGGCTGATAACAACTAATGAAATTAAATCAGAAAGCCTAATAAGAAAAAACTCCCAGCAAACAACAATCTGGGACTAGATGGCTTCATAGAAGAGTTGCACCTATTTTCCTCAAACCATTCCAAAAAATTTAAGAAGAGGGAGGACTTCCAAGGTCTTTTCATGAGGTCAGTGTTATCCTAACTAAAAAACCAGATTCCAAAGACACTACAAAGAAAGAAAATTACATGTCAATATCCCTGATGAACATAGATGCTAAAATCCTCAACAATATATTCTCATATCAGATACAGCAATACCTTAGAAAGATCACACACCATAACCAAATGGGATTTATACCAGGGAGGCAAGGCTGTACAATATTTGTCATTTAATAAATGTGATACATCACATAAAATGAAGGATAAAAATCACATGATCATATCAATAGATGCAGAAAAAGCATTCAACAAAATCCAGGATCCTTTCATGATAAAAACTCTCAGCAAAGTGGGAGTACAGGGGTCATAACTCCATACCTCAACATAATAAATGCCATACATGAGAAACTTACAGTCAACATCATTCTCAATGGGCAAAAACCTAAAGCACCTCCCTTAAGATCAGGAACAAGACAGGAATGTCTGCTTTCACCACTGTTATTCAACATAGTAATGGAAGTCCTAGCCATAGCGATCAGAAAAAAATAAAGGCAAATTGGAAAGGAGGAAGCAAAACTGTCATTATTCACAGATGACATGATATTGTACATACAAAACCCTAAAGACTCCAGAAAAGAACTGCTAGTTTTAGTAAATTAATTCAGCAAAGTAACTGGATACAAAATTAACAACCAAAAATTAATAGCATTTAATTTGTTTTTTATTGTTTACGGTATTATAAATAACTAGAACCCGGTGCATAATGCTCTCCAGATCCATCCATGTTGTTGCAAATGATCAAAATTCCTTCTTTTTTACTGTAGCATAGTATTCCATTATGTAGCTGTACCACAGTTTTCTAATGCATTCATCTGCTGATGGGCACTTAGGGTGTTTCCAAATCTTAGCTATTATAAATTGTGCTGCTATGAACATAGGGGTACATATATCTTTTCTGATCGGTGTTTCTGTTTTCTTGGGATATATTCCTAGAAGTGGTATTACTGGGTCAAATGGAAATTCTATTTTTAAATTTTTTGAGGAAATGCCATACTGTTTTCCACAATGGCTGCATCAGTTTGCATTCCCACCAGCAGTGAAGAAGGATTCTTTTTTTCTCTACATCCTTGCTAGCACTTGCCATTTGTTGATTTGTTGATGATAGCCATTCTGAGAGGTGTGAAGTGGTACCTCATTGTTGTTTTGATTTGCATGTCTCAGATGAGTAGTGACTGTGAGCATGTTTTTATGTCTCTTGGCTTCCTGATCGTCCTCTTTCAAAAAGTGTCTGTTTAGGTCCTTTGCCCATTTTTTTTTTAATTGGTTTATCTTCCTTTTGTTAAATTGTATGAGTTCCTTGCAAATGTTGGAGATTAAATCCTTTTTGGAGATAACATTGGCAAATATGTCTCCCATGCAGTGGGCTTTCTTATTGTTTTGTTGATGATTTCTTTTGCTGTGCAGAAGCTTTTTATTTTGATGTAGTCCCATTTGTGTATTTCCTCTTTAGTTTCAGTTGCCCTAGGAACTGTACCGGTAAAGATATTGCTACAACAAATGTTTGCTATTTTGTTGCCTATAGCTTTTTCTAAGATTTTTATGGTTTCCCATTTTACATTTAAGTACTTAATTCATTTTGAGTTTATTTTTGTGTTTGGTGTAAGTTGGTGGTATAGTTTCATTTTTTGGCAAGTATCTGTCCAGTTTTCCCAACACCATTTATTGAAGAAACTATCTTGTCTCCATTGTATGCTCTTGCCTCCTTTGTCAAATATTGATTGAGCAGACTGGCTTGTGTTGATCTCTAGGTTCTTTGTTCTGTTCCACTGGTCTATATGTCTGTTCTTATACCAGTACAAGGCAGTTTTGAGAACAGTGGCTTTGTAGTATAGCTTGATATCTGGTATTGTGATCCCTCCAACATTGAGAAAGAATTCAAGATTGTTGCAGCTATTTGGGGTCTTTTTTTTATTTCAGGTGAATTTTTAGAGAATTTGTTCTAGGTCTTTGAAGTATGCCATTGGTATTTTAATGGGGATTGTGTTGAATTTATAGATTGCTTTGGATAGTGTAATAGTTTAATGATGTTGATTCTTCCAAACCATGAACATGGTATATTCTTCCATTTCTTCTATGTCTTCCTCTCTCTCTCTCTCTCTCTTTGCATCCTAAAATTTTCTGAGTATAGGTCCTTTGTCTCCTTGGTTAAGTTTATTCGTAGGTATCTTGATTTTTTTGTTACAATAGTAAATGGGATTGCTTTTTAAATTTCTTTTTTGTGAGTTCATTATTGGTAAATAGAAAAGCCATAGACTTCCCGGGTGTTAATTTTGTATCCTGCTACATTGCCAAATTCACTTATTAAGTCTAGTAGGTTTTTTTTATTGAATCTTTGGGGGTTTTCTATGTACAATATCATGTCATCTGTGAATAAAGACAGTTTTACTTCTTTTCCAATTTGGATGCCTTTTATTTCTTCTTCTTGTCTGATCTCCATGGCTAGTACTTCCAGTACTATGTTGAACAGGAATGGTGAGAGTGGGCATCCCTGTCTTGTTCCTGTTCTTAGGGGAAATGGTTTTAATTTTTGCCCATTCAGTATGATATTGGCTTTGTGTTTGTCATATATGGCTTTTATTATGTTGAGATATGATCCTTCTATTCCCACCTTGCTGAGAGTTTTCATCAAGAAAGGGTGTTGGATTTTGTCAAATGTTTTTTCTGCATTAATGGATATAATTATATGGTTTTTATCTTTAAGTTTGCTGATGTGGTGTATCACATTTATTGATTTGCAGATGTTGTATCATCCTTGCATCCCCAGGATAAATTCCACTTGGTCATGGTGTATGATCTTTCTAATGTAATGCTGGATTCGATTTTTGTTCAGGATTTTCCTGAGGGATATTGGCCTATAATTCTCTTTCTTTGTATTGTCTTTATCTGGTTTTGGGATTAGGGTAATGCTGGCTTCATAAAAAGAGCTTGTAAGTCTTCTTGAATTTTTTTTTTTAATAATCTGAGAAAGATAGGTTTTATTTCTTCCTTGAATGTTTGATAAAACTCCCTGTGAGGCTGTTTGGTCCAGGGCTTTTGTTTGTTGGAAGTTTTTTTTAAATTACTGCTTCAATTTCCTCCATAGTTATCGGCCTATTCAGATTTTTTGATTCCTCCTGGTTGAGTTTGGAAGATAGTATTTTTTTTTTAAGGAGTATATCCATTTCTACTATGTTGACCAGTTTTTTAGAGTAGAGTAGCTCATAGTATTTTTTTTTTTTTACGATCCTTCATATTTCTGTGGGATTTGTTATTTCACCTCTTTTGTTTCTGATTTTGTTTATTTGGGTCCTCTCTCTTTGCTTCTTGGTGAACCTGGCTAAAGGTTCATCCTTTCAAAGAACCAGTTTATTCTTTCAAAGAACCAGTTCTTGATCTCATTGATTTTTTTAAAAATATATTTTATTGATTTTTTTAAAGAGAGGAAGAGAGAGTGATAGAGAATGAGAAACATTGATGAGAGAGAGACATTGATCAGTTGCCTCTTACATGCCCCCTACTGGAGATGTGCCCACAACCAAGGTACATGCCCTTGACCAGAATCGAACCTGGGACCTTTCAGTCTGCAGACCAACGCTCTATCCACTGAGCCAAACCGGTTTCGGCTCATTGATCTTTGGTTTTTTTTTTTTTTTTTTGGTATCTATGTCATTTATTTCTGCTCTGATCTTTATTATTTCCTTTCTTCTGATCACACTGGGCTTTTCTTGTTGCTCTCTTTCTAATTCTTCAAATTGTAGAGTTAGGTGTTTTATTACCAGTTTTCCTTTTTCTTTTCTTTTTTAGGTAGGCCTGTAATGCTATGAACTTCCCTCTCAGGACTGCTTTCACTGTGTCCCAAAGATTTTTTTTTAATTTCTTTATTGATTATGGTATTACATATGTGTCCTCATCCTCCCATTATTCCCTCAACTTCCCCCCACCCCAACACATACTCATGCCCTCACCTCCCTGTTGTCTGCATCCTTTGGTTAGGTTTATATGCATGCATACAAGTCCTTTGGTTGATCTCGTCCCCTTACTCTCACCTTTCCCTACCTTCCCTCTGAGGTTTGACAACCTAAACAATGCTTCTCTGTTGCTGGATCTGTTTTTGTTGTTCATTATATTCCATAAATGAGTGAGATCAGGTGATATTTATCTTTCTCTGACGGGCTTATTTCACTTAGAATAATGCTCTCCACTTCCATTCATGCTCTAGCAAATGGTAAATATTCCTTCTTTTTTACCATAGCATAGTATTTCATCATGTAGATGTACCACAGGTTTTTAATCCACTCATCTGCTGATGGGCATTTAGGCTGTTTCCAAATCTTAGCTATGGTAAATTGTGCTGCTATGAATATAGGGGTGCATATATCCTTTCTGATGGGTGTTTCTAATTTCTTGGGATATATTCCTAGAAATGGGATCACTGGATCACATGAGCATTCCATTTTTAGTTTTTTGTGGAAACTCCATCTGTTTTCCACAGTGGCTGCACCAGTCTGCATTCCTACCAAAGATTTTTGGATTTTTGTGTTTTCATTGTCATTTGTTTCCAGGATGTATTTTATTTATTCTTTGATCTCTTTAGTAACCCAGTCATTGTTTAAAAGTGTGCTATTCAGCCTCTAAGTATTTGAATTTTTGTGATTATTTTAATTGATTTCTAATTGTATGCCATTGTGATCTGAGAAGATGCTTGATATGATTTCAATCTTCTTGAATTTGGAGAGACTTTGACTGTGTCCCAATATGTGACCCATCTTTGAAAATGTCCCATGTGAACTTGAGAAGAATGTATATTCTATAGTTTTGGGGTGGAATGTTCTAAAGATGTCAATTTAGTCCATCTGATCTAATGAGTCATTTAAGATTGATGTTTCTTTACTAATATTTTTGTCCAGAGATTTATCCATTGATATTAATTGGGTATTAAAGTCTCCTATTATGATTGTGTTGCTGTCAATCTCTCCTCTGATATCTTCCAGAAGCTTTTTAATGTCTTTTGGTGCTCCTGCATTGGGTGCATAAATGTTTACCAGAGTTATATCTTCTTGTCATATTAATCCATTTAGAATTGTGAAGTGGCCTTTATTGTCTCTTGTTATGGTCTTCACTTTGACGTCTAATTTGTCAGATATAAGTATTGCTACCCCAGCTTTTTTTTTCATTTCCATTTGCCTGATAGATATTTTTTTAATTAAATCTTTATTATTCAGATTATTACATTTGTTTCTCTTTTTTCCCCTCCATAACACCCCTCCACCCAGCTCCCACCCCTCCCTCTGCCCTTAGCTCCCTCCCATTGATTTTTGTCCAGTCTCTCCCTGTACACCCCTCACCCCTTCCCTCCTGAGAATTATCAGTTCACTCCCTTTCTGTGCTCCTGATTCTATTATATTCACCAGTTTATTCTGCTGATCAAATTTTTAATTCACTTAATTTTTAGATTCACTTGTTGATAGATATGTATTTGTTGTTCATAATTTTTT
>JAAGEH010001448.1:0-17154 GCA_011751065.1 Lasiurus cinereus
TTTGTTTGTTTGTTTTTTTAAAGAAAGAAAATAAAAGCAAATGGCTCTAATATCCAAGTTCTTGCTTGGTTTCTTGAACGAGCAAATTATAGGCAGTTGCACACATCGTCGTAAGTGGAGCGACGCCAGACCATTTCAATATTGACCTATTACGTGAGCTCTTAGAGGTTCTGAAGCCTCATGCATGTAAAGGGAGATGAGCATTTCACTGGACTCTGCTGACGCAGGCCTCCGAGAGCGTCGGGATTAGTGTGATGTCAGCTGCTTTGTGTATTTACCGGTATCTCCAGGCTCCTGGCTCATGCCCTTGTTTGAAATCTGCCCCCCTCCCCGCCCCCATTGGCAGAAGGATGCTTCCTTCTCTTGAGGTGGTCATCGCTGTCCGTTGCTGATATTTAAAAAGAAATATGTTGTAGAAGGTTTGATAAGTCTTCCTTTTGTTCTTTTATTTATTTATTTACTTGTTTATTTTTATTTATTTATTTTAAATATTTTTTATTTATTTTTTACAGAGAGGAAAGGAGAGAGATAAAAAGTCAGAAACATCGATGAGAGAGAGACATCGATCAGCCGCCTCCTGCACGCCCCACAGTGGAGATGTGTCCGCAACCAAGGTTCATGCCCCCCGACCGGAATCGAACCTGGGACCTTTCAGTCCCCAGCCCGATGCTCGATCCACTGAGCCACATCGGTTTCGGCTTCCTTTTGTTCTTATATAACTAACTTTTTTTTTTTTTTTACCATCTGGATTATTTTTTGCCCAATTCTTTGTTATTCTTTATATATGTGTGTGTATATCTATATATAAAAGCCTAAGCGACAGCCTGACCACCTGACCACCCGACCGGTAGCTATGATGCACACTGACCACCAGGGGCAGACGCTCAATGCAGGAGCTGCCGAGCTGCAGTGACATGGTAGCTGAGGTTCTTGGGTGACGCACCTGGAACCAAAGTGAGGAGAACCCAGTTCTGGGGTGCATCCCCAGAGAACTGCCTTTCCCGCAATCCGGGACCCCTCGGGGGATGTCGGAGAGCCGGTTTTGGCCCGATCCCCGCAGGCCAGGGGACCCCACTGATGCACAAATTCGTGCACCAGGCCTCTATGTGTGTGTGTGTGTGTGTGTGTGTGTGTGTGTGTGTATATATATATAGATGTATGTATGTATATATATAGATGTATGTATGTATATATATATATGTATATATATATATATATATATATAAAATCAACCTAATTTAAGCAATGCTAGTCCAATGTAGCTACCATATTTTCTGGTGTATAAGACGACTGGGCGTATAGGACAACCCTCAACTTTTCCAGTTAAAATTTAGAGTTTGGGATAGACCTGCCCTATAAGACATGATAATAAGTTGTGATATATTCATACAAGGAACACTACACCCCCCCCAAAAAAAAAAAGACGACCCCCGACTTTTGAGAAGATTTTCCTGGGTTCAAAAGCCGTCTTAGACACCGGAAAATACGGTAATATCACATACTAATTTAATCAGCCCAATGCAAGCTGGCTTAGTGCACCCATCGATTGAAGCGAACTAATCCAATAGAGCTGATGCCACCCACTGATTCAGTCAGCCAGATCTCGCTAGCTAATCTAATTGGAAGCTCGACTCGGCACAGATGTAAAGCGTGGCTCAGCGAAACGTCCAGTATTGATTCTTCACTGAGTCATGGTATTGGTTTTTGCTGAGTCACGTTGCCATTTTTTACCAAAGTGTGCCTCCATCGAGGGCCTGCAGGAGGCAGCCAATGGATGTTTCCCTCTCATCAATGTTGCTCTCTCTCTCTCTCTCCCTCTTCTGTCCTCTCTCTGAAATCAATAAAAAACATAATTCCCAAAAATATGCCTTTAGCCGAAACCGGTGTGACTCAGTGGATAGAGCGTCGGCCTGCGGACTGAAAGGTCCCAGGTTCGATTCCCGTCAAGGGCATGTACCTTGGTGGCGGGCACATCCCCGGTGTGGGGCGTGCAGGAGGCAGCTGATCAATGTCTCTCTCTCATCGATGTTTCTAACTCTCTATCTCTCCGTTCCCTCTCTGTAAAAAAAATCAATAAAATATATTTTTTTAAATGCCTTTAAAAAAATTAAACAACAACAACAACCTTGTCCTTTCTTGCAGGATGACGCCATCCTCTGAGAACGGTGCTACTTCCAGTAACAGCCAAGGGAAGCCTTCCCTGAGGCGGATCAAAGGGCGGATACACAGAAGCAAGAGCCTCGACAGCGTGGACTTCTGCGAACTCACTGTGAGTGGACGGTTCCGTGCTTTTCTCCTCTTTCAAAGAACGTGAACCATTTTTATTGCTTTTTTTTTTTTTTAAAGATTTCACGAAAATACAGCAGGTGTATGTTTGGGTGCTTTCTTAACTGGTGGCCATATGGTTCCTTTACAATAAATGGTTCCTCACGATGGGTTCTGATCCAAATACCGCGATCAAGAAATCCTTCCTGAGTACAGTGGCACCTCGAGAAACGAGTGCCCTAACGTACGAGATTTTTGAGATACGAGCCGTCGAGCGAGCGATTTTTGCTTTGAAATATGAGCAACAGTTGAGATAGGAGTCATCGCGAGGATGGCTGGCTGCACGTGACCCACCCGTTTACCTCAACGCGAGCGTCTCATAGTTTCCCACCCCTCAAGGTTGCGGAACGAATTAAACTCGTATCTCGAAGTATCACTGTACTACAGAAAACGGAATGAAGTTTGGCAAAGTCAGTTTGTAATGCAGTAGAATATAATGCATACTATAACGCAAAATATAATGTAATATACATATCTCGGAAAATGACCAATCCACATATTAATGTAAGTGGAGACCTGAGCGTCTGAGAAACCTCAAACACCTTAATCATGGTTTTGACTTTTTTGCTGTCATGCATTTGATTTCTCGCCGAGTCATGGTTTTGGCATTTTTTGCCACGTCATGCTTTTGACTTAGAGGATAGTAATTCTAATACTAGAGGCCCGTCGCATGAAGATTTGTGCAAGAATAGGCCTTCCTTCCTCTGGCTTCCCTCGCGGCCAGAGCACTGCTCCTGTAGCTCCCTCTAACCTCCACCCCCTCATAGCCGGTGTCCCACCCCACCAGCTGCTCAGTGCCAGCATATGCAAACTAACCCGCCATCTTTGTCCAGTTAATTTGCATACACACTCCTGATTGGCTGTGGGTGTGGCGGAGGTACAGTCAATTTACATGTTTATCTGTTATTAGGTAAGAAAATTATTAGGACGGATCTCAGTGTGCTTATTGATGGTGTTTTCCATTCTAAGTGATTGACGGGAAGGGTCTTATTTTTTTTTCCAAGCTAAGCGACAGGTTTTCAGATGGATATGTGATAAATTCATGCATGTTTTTTCCTAGGAATTGTATTGTCTTAGTCCATAAGAGAGCTCAGTGCCATAAAGAGACTACTTGAACTTTCTTCTCTGTGAGAAGGTTTTATTCTTTAAAATTTTTTTTTAAAATATATTCTTATTGCCGAAACCGGTTTGGCTCAGTGGATAGAGCACTGGCCTGCGAACTGAAGGGTCCCGGGTTCATTTCCGGCCAGGGACACATGTCCAGGTTGTGGGCTTGATCCCCAAGTGGGGGGCGTGCAGGAGGCAGCCAATCCATGATTCTCTCTCATCATGGATGTTTCTCTTTCTCTCCCTCTCCCTTCCTCTCTGAAATCCATAAAGAAACTTATTTAAAAAATAAAATAGCCGAGACCGGTTTGGCTCAGTGGATAGAGCGTCAGCCTGTGGACTGAAAGGTCCCGGGTTCGATTCCGGTCGGGGGCATGTACCTTGCTTGCGGGCACAACTCCAATGGGGGGCGTGCAGGAGGCAGCTGATGGATGTCTCTCTCTCATCGATGTTTCTGGCTTTCTATCCCTCTCCCTTCCTCTCTGTAAAAAAATCAATAAAATATATTAAAAAAATAAAAATAAATAAAATAAAAAATATTTTTATGGATTTCAGAGAAAGGAAAGGAAGTGGCGAGAGAGAGAGAAGCATCCATGAGGAGAGAGAATCATGGATCAGCTGCCTCCTGCATGCCCCCCCAATGGGGATGGAGCCCCCAACCCGGGCATGTGACTCGATCAGGAATCAACACGTGACCTCCTGGTTCCCAGGCCCATGCTCGCTCGCTCGACCACTGAGCCACACCGGCTGGTCTTTCCCTTCCTTTCGTGACTCCCCAGAGGAGGAATCATGCGATGTCTCATGCAGCCACCGAACAAAATGAGTTATGGCCGCTTTTAAATCTCCCGAGCAGATGTCACGGATCTGATGTGGTCACGTTCCTGTGACAGCTTCGGCCTTCCCTCTAACCCCCGGTCTGTGAACAGGGCCCAGGCCAGCGGAACTCGCCCTGCGTGCAGTGGGTGCTGTGCTCGCGGCCATGAGCCGGCGTGGCGTGGGGGTGAGAGTGGGGGCCATTGGGAGTTAGTGGGTGACATTGGCCAAGGGCATTGGGGCGGGCGCGCCGGCCAGCGGAGGCTGCAAAGTTGGAAATGCAAAGATAGAGTTTCCTCCGTGTGTGCCGAATGCAGACGGACGTTTAGGGAAAGAATTATTTTCCGGCTGAAGTGGCCTGGCCGTGCTGAGACCGGTTTGGCTCAGTGGATAGAGCGTCGGCCTGCGGACTGAAAGGTGTCCAGGTTCGATTCCGGTCGGGGGCATGTACCTTGCTTGCGGGCACAATTCCAGTGGGGGGGCGTGCAGGAGGCGGCTGATCGATGTCTCTCTCTCATCGATGTTTCTGACTTTCTATCCCTCTCCCTTCCTCTCTGTGAAAAATCAATAAAATGTATTAAAAAAAAAAAGTATTAAAGTGGCCTGGCCGGCATGGCTCAGGGATTGAGCATCGGCCTCTGAACCAGGAGATCGTGGTATGATTCCTGGTCAGGGCACAGGCCAACCCCAGTGGAGAGGTGTGTGTGTGTGTGTGTGTGTGTGTGTGTGCAGGAGGCAGCCGATCCATGATTCTTTTTTTTTTTTAAATATATTTTATTGATTTTTTACAGAGAGGAAGGGAGAGAGATAGAAAGTCAGAAACATGGATGAGAGAGAGACATCCATCAGCTGCCTCCTGCATGCCCCACAGTGGAGATGTGCCCGCAAGCAAGGTACATGCCCCCGACCAGAATCGAACCTGGGACCTTTCAGTCCGCAGGCCGACGCTCTATCCACTGAGCCAAACTGGTCTCAGCCGATCCATGATTCTTGCTCATCATGGATGTTTTTCCCTCTCCTCCTCCCCACTTCTCCCTTCTTTGAAGTCGATAAAAAGAAGCGAAAGATAGATAAATAAGCCAAGTGCGTCGGCTGTGGCTTCTCAGAGGCGATCTTGGTGTGACTTCCTGTCTCTGCGCTCGCTGGACGGCATGGTTTGTGTTCCACGGTGTCACTGCTCAGAGGAACCCTCGCCGGGAAGTGCAGTAGCGGAGGTGGTGTATGTGTCAGCGTCTGTGTGCAGGGCAGTCCGGGCAGAGGGAGAGCATGGGTGTTTGAGGTCTTGGAGACCGATGCCCATGGGTCCCCATGGGAGCAAAGGAAAGCGTTGTATCATGCCGAAACCGGTGTGGCTCAGTGGATAGAGCGTCGGCCTGTGGACTGAAGGGTCCCGGGTTCAATTCCGGGCAAGGGCATGTACCTTGGTTGCGGGCACATCCCCAGTAGGAGGTGTGCAGGAGGTGTCTGATCGATGTTTCTCTCTCATCGATGTTTCTAGCTCTCTATCTCTCTCCCTTCCTCTTTGTGAAAAATCAGTAAGATATATTAAAAAGAAAAGAAAGGAAAAGAAAAGAAAGAAAGCGTTGTAATGCGTTTGGTGCTTCTGCGATGTCTGAGCATTGGAATGAGCCATGGAAGTTGCAGAACATGTTCTAGTTTAGGGAAGCCCACAACTTTCTAGTTTTAGGGAAGCCAAAAAAGTATACACACACACACACACACACACACACACACACACACATATACATACATACAGTGGTACCTCGAGATACGAGTGCCCTAACATTAGAGATTTTTGAGATATGAGCTGTCGAGCAAGCGATTTTTGTTTTGAAATATGAGCAACATTTGAGATAGGAGTCTTCGCGTGGATTGGCCGGCTGCACACGACCCACCAGTTTACCGCGACGCGAGCGTCTCATAGTTTCCCACGCCTCAAGGTGACGGAACGAATTAAACTCGTATCTCGAGGTATCACTGTATATATATTGCCAAAACCGGTTTGGCTCAATGGATAGAGCTGACGTCAGCCTGTGGACTGAAAGGTCCCAGGTTCGATTCTGGTCCAGGGCACGTACCTTGGTTGCGGGCACATCCCCAGTGGGGGACGTGCAGGAGGCAGCTGATCAATGTCTCTCTCTCGTCGATGTTTCTAACTCTCTATTCCTCTCCTTTCCTCTCTGTAAAAAAATCAATAAAATATATTTAAAAAAACTAAAAAAATATATTGTTATTGATGTCAGAGAGGAAGAGAGAGGGGAGAGAAACATCCATGATGAGAATCACGGACCGGCTGCCTCCTGCAGGCCCCACACTGGGGATGGAGCCCACCACCCGGGCCTATGCCCTGACCGGGAATCGAACCCTGAGCTCCTGGTTTCTAGGTCGATGCTCAACCACGGAGCCGCGCCAGCCGGGCTAACATGGTTATTTTAGACCTACATTTTCTCCCTGGGCCCAAGGCAGGCAGCTGGCTGCAGACCAAGTCAACGACCACACGGGGTCATGATTTCCCAGCCAGTGACACCGACAGTCTGGTGGGGTGTCCAGTGGATCCTTCTGGCTTAGAAAACTTCATTAATAAATAAATAAATAAATAAATAAATAAATTATATATATATATATATTTTTTTATAGAGAGGAAGGGGGACAGAGAGAAACATCGATGAGAGAGAAACATCCATCAGCTGCCTCCTGCACATCTCCCCACTGGGGATGTGCCCGCCACCAAGGTACCTGCTCTTGACTGGAATCGAACCTGGGACCCTTTCAGTCCGCAGGCCGACGCTCTATCCACTGAGCCACACCGGTCAGGGCAGAAAACTCCCTTCTTGCCGCTTCTCACTCGTCGAATCACGACCTACATTGGTTCCTGGACTTTCATGTGCAAATGAAAATGGGAAAAAACCTTTCTAATTTGAAATGGTTTGTGCTGTTTGGATGGCTGGAAACAGTTGATCTCTGGAGAGGTGCTGTTTCAGGCAGCGTGGAATTTCCAGACACCCTGTGCTGATTTAAAGGTGGTTTATGGCCCGGCCGGTGTGGCTCAGTGGTGGGGGGTTGACCTGTGAACTAGAAGGTCACTGTCAGGGCCCAGGCCCGGGTTGTGGACTCGATGCCCAGGAGGGGGCGTGCAGGAGGCAGCCAATCCACGATTCGCTCTCATCACGGATGTTTCTCTCTCCCTCCCTCCCTTTCCCTTTCTCTCTGAAATCAATGTAAATATATACTTTTTTAAATGAGGAAGAAAAAAAGCACACACACACACACACACACACACACAGAGTCATTGCTAATAACAAATTCAGAAGTTAAATATAAAGCCTTTACTTTTAAAAACAGTATTTTTATTGGCCGAAACCGGTGTAGCTCAGTGATCGGAGCGTAGGCCTGCGGACTGAAGGGTCCCGGGTTCAATTCCGGTCAAGGGCATGTATCTTGGTTGCGGGCACATCCCCAATGGGGAGCGTGCAGGAGGTGGCTGATCGATGTCTCTCTCTCTCATCGATGTTTCTAACTATCCCTCTCCCTTCCTCTTTGTAAAAAACCAATAAAATATATTAAAAAACAAAACAAAACATTTTTTTTATTGATTCTTAGAGAGAGAGGGGGTAAGGGGAAAAGGAGGGAAATAGAAACATCCGTGATGAGAGAGCATCACGGGATCGGCCGCCTCCTGAACATCCCACACTGGGGATGGAGCCCGCCCCCCGGGCCCGGGCCCTGACCGGGAATCGCACCTGGACGCCCACAGGGTCCCAGGTTGGTGCTCCACCACGGAGCACACCCAGCCCTCAGTTCTCCACTCACGGCCTGCGACAGACAAAGCCGCCGACCTTTTGCCCCCACTGGGCGTGTGCAGGTGCCTCGGGGAACCGGGTTACGTGCCCCGGCTACGGGGTGGCAGGCATTGGTTGCGCCCATGCTTAGAAGGCCGGCGTCTTCTCCCAGTTCCAGTGACTCAGACCTCCGAGACCTCTTTCGAAGAGTCAAGACGAAGCGCCCAGAGCCGTCTCGCTCCTCCAGTTTTCCGGGTTGACAGTCTGGGGTGTGTGTGTGTGTGTGTGGGGTGTCTGGGTTAGGGCTGGAACTGGGCGTCGCTCGAGGCGGGGTTGGTTCCGTGGTGGAAGGAGCTAGGGAGGTCCACGGTCAGCCCGGCCCTCCTCCTGCGTGGTCACCACGGAGTCCCAGCCCCGTGAGTCGCCCAGATGTCCGGGTAGACGGGGGCTGGGCTGCCTCACCTGGAATGGTTTCGGCTTTTTCATCCAGGGCAGCGGTTCTCAACCTGTGGGCCAAGACCCCTTTGGAGGTCAAACGACCCTTTCACAGGGGTCGCCTAAGACCAGCGGAAAACACCTATTTCCCATGGTCTTAGGAACCAACACACCGCTCCTCGGTGTCGCAAAGTGTAGCCATGTCGTTGACTGTTGTCCTAGGAAGACTGTTGCCCATGCGACACCACGATTCAAGACAACATTTCATTTATTTGTCATTAGAAATAAATATTTCACAATACATAATCACGTGTTGTTTTGTGATGAATCCCTATGTTTTCATGATGTTCCATGTGTAACAACGAAAATACATCCTGCCTATCAGATATTGACATGACAGTTCATCACAGTAGCAAGATGACAGTGATGAAGCAGCCACGGAAATAATGTTATGGTTGGGGGTCACCACCCCATGAGGAGCTGTCTTAAAGGGTCGCGGCCTGAGGAAGGTTGAGAACCACTGGTCCTGGGTCTTAAAAATAGCTCTGATGGCCGAAACCGGTTTGGCTCAGTGGACAGAGCATCATCGGCCTGCGGACTGAAAGGTCCCGGGTTTGATTCCGGTCGGGGGCATGTACCTTGGTTGCGGGCACATCCCCACTGGGGTGCGTGCAGGAGGCGGCTGATCGATGTCTCTCTCTTATCGATGTTTCTGACTTTCTCCCTTCCTCTCTGTAAAAAAAAATCAATAAAATATATTAAAAAGCACACACAGCTCTGACGTCATTGGTGGCGGAGCATGGACAGACAGGGGTGCACCCCAAACACCACATGACAGGAAGTCAGAGGGTCCCATCTGCAGGGAAATCGGGGCTTGTTTGTCACGGATGGCGGCAGCGGCGACCGGGTTGGGTTGTTTTTGTTTTAAATCCTCACCCGGGGGTAGTTTTTTTCCCCCTGGATTTTTATTTTATTTGTCTTTTACTTTCTTCAAATTTTTTCATTTTAAAGATTTGTGCACTAGTAGAAAATACACAAATATTCTGTTGTCGATGTACATTAAGAGATGTAAACTGCCGAAACCAGTGTGGCTACGTGATAGAGCGTCGGCCTGCGCGGACTGGAAGGTCCCAGGTTGGATTCCGGTCGGGGGCATGTATCTTGATTGCAGGCACATCCCCAGTGGGGGGGCGTGTAGGAGGCGGCTGATCGATGTCTCTCTCTCATCGATGTTTGTAACTCTCTATCCCTCTCCCTTCCTCTCTGTAAAAAATCTATAAAATATATTTAAAAAAAAAAAGATCACCCTAGCAGGCTTGGCTTAGTGGATAGAACATTGGCCTGCGACTGAAAGGTTCCGGGTTCAATTCTGGTCAAGGGCACAGGCCTGGGTTGCGCGGGCTTGATCTCCAGTAGGGGGTTTGCAGGAGGCAGCTGATCAATGATTCTCTCCCATCTCTCTCTCTCCCTCTCCCTTCCTCTTTGAAATCAGTAAAAATATATTTTAAAAAATAATAAAAATAAAAAGATCAACCCTAGCTGGTGTGACTCAGTGGATAGAGCATCGACCTACCGACTGAAGGGTCCCGGGTTTGATTCCGGTCAAGGGCAGGTACCTTGGTGGCGGGCACATCCCCAGTAGGGGGCGTGCAGGAGGCAGCTGATCGATGTTTCTCTCTCATCGATGTTTCTGACTCTCTATCCCTCCCCCTTCCTCTCTGTGAAAAGTCAATAAGATATATTTTTAAAAAGAGATCACGTAATCTGTGCCTAGAGCTTGTTTCCTGGGGCGAGTACGTATTGGGGTCATGGCTAGTGAGGTAAATGGTCTGCGCTGGTGGACGGCTCCCTCCCGGCCACCAGGAGGTGCCGACGAGGCGCCGAAGGGCACCCTGGCTTTAGTGGGGTCCCCAAGAAAGCACAGCAGAGGAGTGGGGTGGGGAGGGAGGAAGATGTGGGGATGACAGAGGATGCTGCTCTCTGGCTCCACCTTCTTCCCGAGCTGTGGAGGGGCTGCCTGTCCACGGAAACCCCGACCTCTGCCCTCTCCCCGCGCCGGTCTGTGGCTGGGAGGCCGGCCGCAGCAGCGGGATGAAGAGGCAGGCCCACCGGTGGGAGGGTGAGGGCAGCGGGCGGCAGCTGCTGCTGGCTCCGGAGACAGGCTCTTCCAGGTACATGACTTCGCTCCCAAGGAGAAGTGTGTGTGTGAGTGTGTGTGTATGTATGTGTGCATGTATGTGTATATGTGTGAGTGTGTGTATGCATGTGTATGCATGTGTATATGTGTATATGTGTATGTGTGTATGTGTGTGAGCATGCATGTCAGTGTGTGTATGTCAGTGTGTGAGTGTGTGTATGTGTATATGTGTGTGTGTGTGACTGTGTGTGTCTGTGTGTGTATATGTGTCTGTGAGTGTGTGTATATGTGTGTGAGTGTGTGTGCATGTGTGTGTGCATGTGTGTGTGAGTGTGTGTGTATGTGTGTGAGTGTGTGTATGTGTATATGTGTGTGCGTGTCTATGTGAGTGTGTGTGTGAGTGTGTGTATGTGTATGTGAGTGTGTATGTGTGTCAGTGTATGTGAGTGTGTGTATGTGTATGTGTATGTGTGAGTGTGTGTATATGTGTCTGTGAGTGTGTGTGTATGTGTATGTGTGAGTGTATGTGAATGAGTGTGTGTGAGCGTGTGTGAGTGTGTGTGTGAGTGTGAGTGAGTGTCTGTGTGCATGTGTGTGTGTGTGTGAGTGAGTGTGTGTATGTGTGTGTGTGAGTGTGTGAGAGGTGTGTGTATGTATGTGTGTGAGTGTGTGTGTGTGAATGTGTGTGTGAGTGTGTGAATGTGTGTGTGAGTGTGTGAATGTGTGTAGGAATGCAGCTGTCCTGGGCTCTTGGTAATACATGCCATGCTTTCTGCTTAGAATTATCATGTCCACAGCACCCGACTGATTGGCATCTTTGGTTTTTAAATGCCATTAAAAAAAAATTCTCCCCCTAACCAGTGTGGCTCAGTGGATAGAGCGTCATCCTACAGGCTAAAGGGTCCTGGGTTCGATTCTGGTCAAGGGCACGTGCCTTGGTTTCGGGCACATCCCCAATGGAGGGCGTGCAGGAGGGAGCTGATGGATGATTCTTTCATCACTGATGTTTCTTTCTTCCTCTCTCTCTCCCTCTCCCTTCCTCTCTGAAATCAATAAAAATATATTTTAAAAAAAGAAAGAAAGAGAAAAAGATCAACTCTAGCTGGTGTGGCTCAGTGGATAGAGCGTCGGCCTGCGGACCGAAAGGTCCCGGGTTCCATTCCGGTCAAGGGCACGTACCTCGGTGGCGGGCACATCCCCAGTGGGGGGCATGCAGGAGGCAGCTGGCCTATGTTTCTGACTCTCTATCCCTCTCCCTTCCTCTCTGCAAAACATCAATAAAATATATATATATTTTTAAATTCTAACCTGAGGATACTTTTTCCCATTGATTTCTAGAGAGAATGGAAGTGAGGGAAGAGGGAGAGTGGGAGGGAGGGACAAGGAGAGAGAGGAAGAGAGAAACATCGATGGGAGAGAGACACATCGATAGGTTGCCTCCCATACACAGCCCCTGGACCTGGACTTGCAACCGAGGTGCATGCCCTTGACGGGAATCGCACCTGGGACCCTTCAGTCCCCAGGCCGGCGCTCTACCCGCTGAGCCACACCGGCCAGGGCCCAGCCCATCTTGCTGTTCCTGCAGCCGGAAGAGGCCCTAGAGAGAGAGAGGGCAGGGTGCAGGCCTGGAATGAGGAGTGCCCACCTGGCACGCCCTGGGCGGGAGGGAGCGTGCCTGCAGCTCGAGGGACACGGGGACCTTGGACCCGCAGCCACGCCTAGGCGTCACGCTGCAGAGAAGCGGTGAGACATCCGGCCGGCCTGTGCACTCCCTGTGTGTGTGCGTGCGTGCGTGGCGGCCGTGACAGCTCAGGAGGACGCGAGGCGCGCTGTGGTCTGAGCAGGTTGCACCGGTGCTCCCGGGAGCCGGCTGGCCGGGGGCCCCAGGGATCAGGGCTGCGCTTGGCGGCTGGGGCGGGCGAGCGAGCGGGGAGGTGTCAGCCTCTGCATTCCAGCGGAGGGAGCTCATAGGAATGGGTGGTGGAATTTCAGCTCCTACCGGGAGCCAGGGCCGCCCTGGGGGGTGGGGGTGAGGGGGCTGCACCCAGGCTGCATTCCTCAGATAACTCCTGGGGTTCGAGGGCTGAGGGGCAGGAGGGAGTCAGGTTGCATCTCATGGTCTCCCTGGCAGGCTTCTTCCTTCTTCTTCTTTTTATATTTAAATATTTTATTGTTGTTATTGCTTTATATATATATATATATATATATATACATACAGTGGTACCTCGAGATACGAGTGCCCTAACATACAGGATTTTTGAGATACGAGCCGTGGAGCGAGCGATTTTTGCTTTGAAATACGAGCCACAGTTGAGATAGGAGTCATCGCGCGGATCGGCCGGCTGCACACAACCCACCAGTTTACCGCGACTCGAGCGTCTCATAGTTTCCCACGCCTCCAGGTGACGGAACGAATTAAACTCGTATCTCGAGGTACCGCTGTGTGTATATATATATACATATATAGTTTATTGATTTTTTTACAGAGAGGAAGGGAGAGGGATAGAGAGCTAGAAACATTGATGAGAGAGAAATATCCATCAGCCGCCTCCTGCACGCCCCCCACTGGGGATGTGCCTGCCACCAAAGTACATGCCCTTGACCGGAATGGAACCTGGGACTCTCGAATCCGCAGGCCGACGCTCTATCCACTGAGCAACACCGGTTTCGGCTTTTAATATATTTTATTGATTGTTTACAGAGAGGAAGGGAAAGGGAGAGAGAGCTAGAAACGTCGATGAGAGAGAAACATCCATCAGCTGCCTCCTGCACGCCCCCCACTGGGGATGTGCCCGCAACCAAGGCACAGGCCCTTGACCGGAATCGAACTCGGGACTCTTGAGTCCAAAGGCTGACACTCTATCCACTGAGCCACACCGGTTTCAGCCCTTCTTCTTCTTCTTTTTTTTAAAAAAAATTATCTTTATTGATTTTAGAGAAGACGGGAGAGGGAGCAGGAGAGAGAGAAACATCCATGATGAGAGAGAATCATGGATGGGCTGCCTCCTGCACGCCCCCTCCCCCCCATTCTGGGGATGGAGTCTGTGCCCCATATTCTTTCTTTCATACTTCTGTGTCAATTTTGTGTCTGTCCCTGGTCAACACTTAATTACTTCCAGAGTAAGTCTACCTGGATATATTTTAAAAGCTGGAAAATTCTAATATCGCCTTTTACTCTGTTTGGACATTCATGTTCGTAAGATGAGATATGCAGAAGAGTTATGCTGTTAGGAAGATATTTTTTTAGCTCCAGCCAGTGTGGCTCAGTGGATAGAGTGTCAGTCTGTGGACTGAAAGGTCCCGGGTCAAGGGCACATGCCTGGGTGGCAGGCTCAATCCCCAGTAGCGGATGGGCAGGAGGCAGCTGATCCATGATTCTCTCGCATCATGGATGTTTCTGTCTCTCTCTCTCCCTCTCCCTTCCTGTCTGAAACTTGATTTGATTGGTGTGTAGGGTCGATTTTCCTTGATTTGAGTGCATTGATTAGATCGAGTTGATTGGTTCCTTGGGTTGATTGGATTGGATTGATTTGCTTTGCCTTGATCGATCGGACGCATTTCATTTGTTTTTGCTTCATTTGGCTTGATTTGTCCTTTTTATTACTGATGGCCTGGCTGGCCTCCTCTCGGGCTGCTAATAAGTGATTCACCTTCCACAGCTGGGGCCTCTCTACCATAAAGAACGTACTGAGCCGAAACCGGTGTGGCTCGGTGGATAGAGCGTCCGCCTGCGGACTGAAAGGTCCCGGGTTCGATTCCGGTCAAGGGCATGGACCTTGGTGGCGGGCACAACCCCAGTGAGGGGTGTGCAGGAGGCGGCTGATTGATGTTTCTCTGTCATCGATGTTTCTAACTCTCTGTCCCTCTCCCTTCTTCTCTGTAAAAAATCAATAAAATATATTTAAAAGAAGAAGAAGAAGAAGGACATACTGACATGGGTGTTTTGAGGGCCATGCAACTGAGACCGGTGTGGCTCAGTGGCTAGAGCGTCAGATTGCGGACTGAAGGGTCCCAGGTTCGATTCCGGTCGGGGGCATGTACCTTGCTTGCGGGCACATCTCCACAGTGGGGCGTACAGGAGGCGGCTGATCGATGTCTCTCTCTCATCGATATTTCTGACTTTCTATTTCTCTCCCTTCCTCTCTGTAAAATATCAATAAAAAATATATATATACATATATATATATATATATATATATATATATATATATATATGAGGGACATGCAGCCTGGCTGGTGTGGCTCAGTGGCTGAGTGTTGATCCATGGACCAGGAGGTCTCTGTTCAATTCCCAGTCAAGGGCACCTGTCCTCCAGGTTGTGGGCTCTATCCCCAGTGTGCGGGGGCGTGCAGGAGGCAGCCGGTCCATGATTCTCTCTCCTCATGGATGTTTCTCTCTCTCTCCTCCCTCCTCTCCCTTCCTCTCTGAAATCAATACAAAAGATCTGAATAAATAAAAATAAAGGTGCCGAAACTGGTGTGGCTCAGTGGAGAGAGCATCCGCCTGCGGACTGAAAGGTCCCGGGTTCGATTCCGGTCAAGGGCATGGACCTTGGTGGCAGGCACATCCCCAGTGGGGGGCGTGCAGGAGGCGGCTGATCGATGTCTCTCTCTCATCAATGTTTCTAACTCTCCCTTCCTCTCTGTACGAAATCAATAAAATATATTTTTTTAAAAATCAAAAAAAATCAAGGTATCCTCCTGGATCTGAAGTCAACGCTCAACCACTGAGCCGTGCCAGCCGGGCCGAAACCCTTTCCGCCTTTTAAAAGACACGGCCCGCTCCCCGATCCATCGGCATCCTCTGCGCCCCCTCAGTGCCCGCAGGAAGCGCCCGGCCTGGCATGACCGGCCGGCACCCTCTCCCGCGGGGCCCTGGGGCGTGAGGCGTTCGGGAAGCCGGCTGGGCGTGGAGCCGTCCGTCTGAGTCCGACTTTGAAGATTGTTTTCTCATCTGCTCTCTCTTTGTCCTTGCGAGCAGGGGGGCGGGGGGGGGCGGCAAGTAACCGCGGTGCAGTTCATCCCTGCTTCTGGCCAGAAACCCTTTGGCTCCTGCACATAGAGAAGAGTCTCCCTAAGTGTGCCGTGGCGAGGCCGGGAAGGTTAAGCACTCCGCGCTTTGAAGTGGAATCATTTTTTCTTTCTTTCTCTTTTCTTTTTTTTAAAATGTATTTTATTGCTTTTTAAAAAAATATTTTATTACTTTTTTACAGAGAGGAAAGGAGAGGGATAGAGAGTTAGAAACATCAATCAGCCGCCTCCTGCACGCCCGCCCCCCACTGGGGATGTGCCTGCAAGCAAGGTACATGCCCTTGACCGGGATCGAATCTGGGACCCTTCAGTCCGCAGGCCGACGCTCCATCCACTGAGCCAAACCAGTTTTGGCTATTTTATTAATTTTTTACAGAGAGGAAGGGAGAGGGATAGAAAGTCAGAAACATCGATGAGAGAGAGACATCGATCAGCCGCCTCCTGCACGTCCCCCACTGGGGATGTGCCCGCCAGCAAGGTCCATGCCCCCGACTGGAATCGTACCCGGGACCCTTCAGTCCACAGGCCGACGCTCTATCCACTGAGCCACATCGGTCTCGGCTTTTTTTCTTTTTTAAAAATATTTTATTGATTTTTTTTTTTTTTTACAAAGAGGAAGGGAGAGGGAGAGAGAGCTAGAAACACCAATGAGAGAGAGAGACATCCATCAGCCGCCTCCTGCACGCCCCCCCACTGGGGATGCGCCCACCACCCAGGCACATGCCCCAGACCGGAACCGAACCTGGGATCCCCCAGTCTGCAGACCGACGCTCTATGTGCTGAGCCACACCGGTTTCGGCTTTTTTTTCCCCTTTTTCATTTGTCAGGGAAGGAGACCTCCTGGGTTCCTCTGTCCTTCCCCTCCTCCCTCCGCTTCCCAGGAAGCCAACTGGCATCTTTAGGGTCGTCTTTACAGTCCCCCTTCTTTCCCCCTAGCCCGTTGTGGGCTCCGTGGATGGAGCGCCAGCCTTCAGACTGACAGGTCACGGGTTCGATTCCCGTCAAGGGCAGGTCACAGGCAGGCCCCTGGGTGGCGGGCTCCATCCCTTGCCCCGGTGGGGGCGGGGGCAGGTACGGGAGGCAGCCAAGCAATGTGTCGCTCTCACGCTGATGTTTCTCTCCGTCTCTCCCCCTGCTCCCTCCCCGATACTCTCTCTTTAAAAAAAAAAAAAAAATCAATGGAAAAATATCCTCTGGGGAGGATTAACAACAACAACCAGAAAAAAACAGCTCCAACGTCTCTTTCTACAAACAGCATGTCAATGTGATATCAGAAAATATTTTGCCAGTGGGAAGGTTCGTCAGGGAGGGATGAAAGTGTTCAAAAAACAGGGCTGTGGTCCGGCCGGCGTGACTCAGCGGTTGAGCATCGACCTAGGAACCAGGAGGTCAGGGTTCGATTCCCGGTCAGGGCACAGGCCGGGTGGCAGGCTCCATCCCCAGTAGGGGGTGTGCAGGAGGCAGGCGATCTATGATACTCTCTCATCATGGATGTTTCTCTCTCTCCCTCTTTTCCTCTCTCTCTCT
>JAAGEH010001449.1:4221-26741 GCA_011751065.1 Lasiurus cinereus
AGGAGGAGGAGGAGGAGGAGGAGGGGGAGTCGGGAGAGGTAGTACAGTGAGCTCTGGTGCCTTCTTATAAGGAGGCTAATCTTTTTAAAAAGATATTTTTTACTGATGTCAAAGAGGAAGGGAGAGGGAGAGATAGAAACATTCATGATGAGAATCCTGGATTGCCTGCCTCCTGGAAGTCCCCCACTGGGGATTGAGCCCACAACCCGGGCATATGCCCTTGGCTGGAATCGAACCTGGGACCGTTCAGTCTGCAGGCCGATGCTCTATCCACTCAGGAAACCGGCCAGGGCAAGGAGGCTGCTCTTGTAGGACCTCATTTCACCTTGGTTACTTCCTAAAAGGCCGCATCTCCCAATACAGCCACTCAGGGTTCAGAGCTTCAGTGTATGACTGTGAGGCAATGGGGGACACAACAGTCGGTCCCAAACACCAGGGAACTGCCTGGCCCACGAGGCTCAACTGAGCATCGAGCTACGAACCAGGTCACGGTTTGATTCCTGGTCAGGGCATGTGCCCGGGTTGCGGGATCGATCTCCAGTGTGGGGCGAATGGGAGGCAGCGGATCAATGATCCTCTTATCTTTGATGTTTCTCTCTCTCTCCCTCTTCCTTCATTCATGAAATCAGTAAAAAAAATTTTTTTAAATAAACCCACAGAAACCCGAGTGATATGATACCCACGGTCACCCCAGTTTCCAGCTAAGTTTAGGATGAACTATATGAGACCTGGTGGTGCGAAGGTCTCTTGTTTGAGGATGAGATCCGTGTTGGCGGTACAAAAGGGCTACATTTCTCTCTGTCCTTGGAATCTCAGCAGATTGCCGGGATGTCCATCAGGTGCCATGGTTACTCAATCACGAAACCGCTTTTCTGCTACCTCTGTAAAGGAGACGTTTCCCGGGTTGGCAGAGGGCTTAGTTCTGTTTTTTATTTCTTAGCTACTGAAAGTACCTCTCCTCCTAGTTGAGGAGTGGGGGCAGGGAAACAGGGATCAGCATTGTACCCCTAGTTCAAAGAGGGCCAAGTGTTTCAAGATATTAAAGGACCTGGGAGTACAGGAAAGCCACCTGAAAGCGGGGGGCCGGTGGGGGGGGGGTCTTACCAACCTCCTCGTCTCTTCTACTTTCCCTGCATTTGTCCATTCCTGCACCTGGCGTTAGTCACATGGACCTTCCCCAGAGCCACGGGAAGGGAAAGCACTGCCCCATCCTCCCGGTGGCTCCAGGGGGCAGTGCTCAGGTAGGTATGATCCAGTGGCTAACAGAGTGGCTGCTTGAATCAAATAAAACCTCAAATCCAGCCTCTGACGCTTCCTAGCTGAGTGACCTTGAGAAAGTCACTTAGCTTCTCTGAGCCTCAAAACTGGGTGGTTGTGAGAATCTATAATAAAACATGATATGCTAATTAGACTGGACATCCTTCAGGATGACCTTCGGGATGAAGCAGAGGCTGCAAGGGAAGCCTGGGTCCTGGGTGTCTGCTGGTGGCTGGAGGAAAGCCCAGTCTCTGGTGCCAGAGGGAAACTGGTGCCAACAGCCAGGGGAAGGAAGGCCTACTCTTGCATAAATTTCATACACCAAGCCTCTACTTAGCTATGTAATAATACAGGAATATGCAAATTAGCTGGGACACCATAATGTCACAACCAAACAGCAGGGACCTGAGGCTGCATGGTGCCTGACCTGGGTGAGGAACCTCAAGCCTCACACCCCCCCGCCATGGGACTTGACAGGGGACCTCAGGCTGCATCTCCAGTCCAAGCACCAGGCCTGGAGACCTCAGGTCATGCCCCCCACCCCCTGTGCCAGGCTGAGAGACCTCAGGCTGTGACCACTGCCCGTGCTGGGCTGGGGACCTCAGGTCTCGCACCCCTACCTGGTGGGGCTTGATGAGGGACCTCAGGCCATACCACCTGCCCCAGTGCCAGGGGACCTGAGGCTGCACTCTTGCCCAGGGGACTTGATAGGAGTGGGGCCATCCAGGTCTGGGTCTCCTGCATTTTTTTAAATATATTTTATTGATTTTCCACAGAAAGGAAGAGAGAGGGACAGAAGCTAGAAACATCGATGAGAGAGAGACATCAATCAGCTGCCTCCTGCAGGCCCCATACTGGGGATGTGCCCACAACCAAGGCACATGCCCTTGGCTGGAATCGAACTCGGGACCCCCAGTCTGCAGACCGATGCTCTATCCATTGAGCCAAACCGGTTTTGGCCTATTTTATTTTTAATTATATTTTCCCAAGACTAATACTACACTGCCTCCTCCTCCCCCAAAGTATTTTCTAGCTGCCCCAGCATTTTCTTCTCTGACCTGAAACAAGGACAGTAAAGCACACATTTCTTATTCTAGTGTTTCTGGATTCTTTGCTCTGCTTATGCAATCTGAGTTCGTTGTGTTGGTTTGTTTGGTTTTGGTGGCAGAAAAAAATCCAGCAGGGAGAGGGATGTGGGGAAACCAGCATTCTGGTTGGGATGGGCACATTTTCTGCAGAGCAATTTTTTAATTTAAATATCTTTTACTGATTTCAGAGAGGAAGGAAAAGGGAGGGAGATACTATATAGAAACATCAATGTTGAGAGAGAATCATTGCTCAGCTGTCTTCTGCACACACCCACTGGGGATCGAGCCCATAACCCAGGCATGTGCCCTTGACTAGAATCAAACCCAGGACCCTTCAGTCTGCAGGCCAATGCTCTATCCATTGAGCCAAACCAGATAGGGCTGGAGAGTAATTTTGTATTGTAGATCTACCTCTTGGAATCTATCTAAAGGAAACAGTCATATATACCATGTTCTCATTAATGCATCTACACAAATAAAAGAGAAAGATGCAAATTGACCATATCTTTGTGATGCCAATCAGGAATGAGTATGCAAAATAACCCAACAAAGAAGGCAGATTAATATGCATATGTAGGTGCTGAGCGGCCAGGGGCAGGGTGACTACACAGGTGTTCCACATCGCCCCAGATGCTCTGAGCCTCTGGGCAGCGTGGGAAGGCGGAAAGGTGCCGGCAGCCAGAGGAAGGAAAGCCCATTCTTGCAGGAATCTTTGTGCATTGGGCCTTTAGTTACTTATAATGGGGAAAATGGAAATGATTTAAATGAACAATACCATTAAAATGCATCTTCAATAAGATGTTTTTGAAGAATTTTTGGACAGATGTAAGGTCCAGATATGGAATGAGAAAATTTCAGGGGAAAAAAAAAATCAATGCTAACCTTGAAAAATCTTACTTGTGCATATGACTGTTCTCCATTCACTGCAGACCTACAATTCTAGAGCTATAAAAGTGTTCCAAACTGCTGGTGGCAGTTCATGCTGAATGACAAGATCCAAGTACCTTTCATTGGTTTCTATTTCCTAAATCATCTTCCATTGCCTGTACTACTTGAATATTTGAACCCCAGAACCTCCTCTCCAACCCAAGGACCAAGGCAAAAGAAACTGGATGCTGACAAGAAACTCAGACACAAAACAGTATCTCACTTTTATTATCCAAGTTAGGCAATATTTAAGCAGCAATTAAACAAGAGGGCAGAGAGTGCCCAAGGGCTAGTGTAGGCAAACAATAAACCCCGCACCCCCAAATAAAATGGCAGGTACTGCAAAAACCATGGCCCCAGGGAAGGATGTACTTCCTGGGATACACCTGTGGCCTCAAGCCCCATTTTGGGACCGGTGCCTCCCGTGAAAAGGAGGGACAAAGTGTTGCATGACCTGCACCGCTAAGGACAGCCGGTCAAGCAAGGAAGCAGTGGAAATCTGCAGGAGGTCAGAATCATCAGCAGTTAATCGGCTAAGAGTGAGGAGAGAAGAAAATCATTTTAGAGGCAATAACTCGGCGCCTTCCTCATTCCAGCCCCTCCCCCAACTGGCACGTAGACCTACTCCTTCATCAGGGAGGTCCTCAGGCTGCCGCAGCCCCTCTAATGACCCGCGGCCCCACGGCCGTCCTTAGACCACCCTTCTGGGGTCCCCACATGGCTAATAGAGCGCCCCTGGGCCAGAGATTGGCCCCGCCCGCCTCCTGCTGCTCCTCCCACCCAGTCCCCTCTGGAACTTACATCAGCAGGTCACTGCCAGTCACTGAGAGGTCCCAGTGAACCCTCCCGTGATAGGTTTCAGCACCTGCCAAGAGGTATCCACGGACCACTTCTGCTTCCAGGTAGGACAGGAAAGGTACCATGAGGGTGCTGGTGGGGTTAAGGTAAAGGCTCCATCCACAGCGACTTTGTGGTTCAGGCCCCCTTGCCCAGCGGAGGCCGGCCTTGCCCCAGGCCACCTCTCAGGTCCCCCAAGACCCTCCAGGATGACCCTTCAAGGACTCTGGACCGCAGCTCCTCGTCAGCCACTTCCCGGATCTCCAGGCCACACCCCACGTCTCCAGGCCACCACAGCTGCTTCCCGCAGCCACCTTGGTTCCATCAGCCCCCTCTGTCCTCCCAGATGTCCACCCCGGACCCCAGGACCCGAAGCCCATCCTGCCCATCCTCCCGAGTCCCCCCACCTTCCGCCCATCCCCTCACCCTTTCCTCCCATGGGAGGGGGGCTCCTTGGAAAGGATACAACTCGGGCAGTGCGCTTCCCTGATCGCTGTGGGAGGTCGAAGCTACCGCAGCTTGGCCTGAGTGTTGAGAGGCCCCCTCGACCTGGGAGGGTCCCTCCATGGCAGGGTTTTCCTCTCCGGGGTTGTTCTGGTCTCCAGGGCCCACGGCGCCCTCTGAGCAGTTGGGCGACTCAGCACCTTCTGGGCCACTGGGCGACCCGGCACCCTCTGGGCCACTGGGCGACCCGGCACCCTCTGGGCCACTGGTTGACCCAGCATCACCATCCATGCTACCCCTGCCGTCGTCGTGGTCATCTTCCTCCTGCATTGGTTCCTGCATGGCTGCACGGCCCACCACACACCGGAATTCCCCGCTCACTCACACGGAGACAATGGGCCTTCCCAAGAAGCTCCGCCCCCTGCAGGCTGCGCCTGCGCACACAGACCTGGGGGCGGCTCCCGGCACTGGATTGGTCCCTGTCTGCGGTCGGCTCTGCAGGGAGACCCAGGGCAAGGAGGGGCGGGGCGTCTTGACGAAGCCCCGCCCCTCTGAGCATGGCGCCCGCAGGCCCCGCCCATCCCGGAAGAGCCAGGTTGGAAGGCAAGGCCTGGGTGCTGGGAGGCGGGGTGCGTCCACCGGAAGCGGGGCCAGAAAGTGGGTACAATGCGGCAGGGGAGACAGGGCCAAGACGTGGCCTGGCTTACTGTCTTGTAGATTGCCTAGTCTTGAGGAAGTGATGGCATCCAGCCGCGGGGAACACCATCCCTCGGGCGTGCAGAGCCGGGCCCTGAGCGAAGGAAACGGTCCCTGCCCCTGTGGGCGCACGGCGTGTCCCTCCGTCAAGGGCGGGGGCCGGGTGGCGCGCCGGGGGAAAGCTGGCCCTGTGAAAAGCCCCTGCCAGCTTCCAGCTTCCGGAACCTGAGAATACATGGCATTTCTCCAAATGCACTGATGGGCTCCCGCCCCACGAGCAGCCAGTTCCCTCGGGGCAGCCCAGAAACCCACTGCCCCTGAGGACGGGCCCCGCGCCCACGGAGACCCCAAGAGACTGATGTCGGCTCTCCGCCCCCACGGCCGCGACAGCAGCTCCCAATCCCCGCTGCTCCGCGCAGGCAAGAGGGTGCGCCTCACCTCCCCCCCCTCAGCTCCCCCACTTACACCCAGAGGCTGGACAGAAGCACCGGGGCAAGCCCGTGACTTCCCAGAGAGGGGGTGGCCCCCACATTGGGAGGCTGGTCGTGAGGGGGGTCTCAGGACGGGGCACTCATCCCCTCGTGCACGCCCCACCTTCATGACGTCATCTAAGCCCCCTCACCTCTCCGAGGCCGCATTTCCAAATACCGTCCGGTTGGGGGTCAGGGCTTCAATGTGCATGGATTTTTAAGGGGGAGGGGGGGGAAGGACCCAAACAGTCAGTCCATAGCAGAGTGCTCCTCCCTGACTCCATCTGTGTGCTTGTGACTATTTTTTAAAGTATGTTTTATTGATTTTTTACGGAGAGGAAGGGAGGAGAGTTGGAAACATGGATGAGAGAGAAGCATCGATCAGCCGCCTCCTGCACACCTCCCACTGGGGATGTGCCCGCAGCCAGTGTACACGCTCCTGACTGGAATCGAACCTGGGGCCTTTCAGTACGAGACGCTCTAACCACTGGGCCACACCGGCCAGGGCTGTGTTTTTCACGGGGAGCCACGCATCGATGTGAGCAGCGTCGAAACGGCGCCTTGACTGGCGGCGGATCCCCGCTAGCTGTTGAGAGAGGTGTGACGGGAGGGGGTGCTCGGGCCTCACAGGTACTCCCAGCCGCGGGACAGGACAGAGACAGCGCACTGAGGTTGTGTGATAACAATCTGTGAAAGCAACCCAAGTCCCAGCGCCCTCAGGAAGCTCCTGGAATCGCCGGAGCGGTGGGGGTCCGCACTCCTTTCTCCCAAGTGCGCCCTGGAGTGCCCGTCCTCCCAGTGCTCGGGCCTGGGAGACCCTGCTTCCCCAGCGGACCGGACCGCGCCAGGGGTGCTGATGCTCCGGCTCCCGTGCCAGGCCCCCCCTCCCATCCCAGGCACAGGAGGGGCCGCCGGCCCTGTCCGAGACTGGGCTCCTCTCCGCTGCTTCTGGGCCCCCCTCCACCTGCTGCTCTGGTGACTGTCCTTACCGGCCGGCTCTGTGCCCCAGAGCTGCCCCAGGTGCCTGGCTCAGCCGGCCCGGCTCTGCGCCCCAGAGCTGCCCCAGGTGCCTGGCTCAGCCGGGGGAGACCAGAGGGTGGGAGGAGGGAGAAGCAAAGGCATGTGTCTCCGCCCACCTCCCTGGGGACTTCCTGCAGTTCTGGGAGTGGCCGCATTCCTCAGCTCTCAGGGGATGCAGGAGCTCTGACCCCTGCCCCTGCCCCTTTAGGCCCAGGCTCGCTATAGGGAAGGAGGCTTTTCCGCAGGGGAGGCTTCACCGAAAGTGAAGAGATTGAGAAGGTTTTTATTTGGGTGCCTGATCACCCCTTGGTGGCTGTGGCATGCTGGTAAATGTCTGACCACTTGTTCTTGGTGTGTGGGCAGGTGGGGAAATTTGTAAAGTATGCGTCTACATATGTATAGACGTTTATTAGAATTCTAACTCTGTTGTAATTCTGACTTACGTAAAGGATGTGTAGTACCCCCAATTTAAAAGTCTAATGAAATATAAGAGACTATTTATTGTAAATTTCATAGACTTCATGGATTCTCACAGATTGTTTTAGATGACTTTTGCCAAATTCCTATATCTCTACCCAATCTGTAATTTCCAATGTGGTCCTGACAGGATTGTCACTTGATATTTTCATTTATGTTCATAAGTGAGGCAAAAAAACACACACACACAGATATCCATCCATCAGTGATTTGAGCAACTTTTTTGCTTAGTCACATCATAATGTTGGAATATGACAAACGCATTTCCTCATATTTTTATGCTATTCACATTGAGAGAGCTACAAATAACACACAATTTCAAGTACATTTAATCTCATTACTAACATTTCCCCCATCAATTCCTGAAGACTAGGCAATCTACAAGACAGTAAGCCAAGCCAAGCCCTGATTTGTACCATTTGCCAGTTTCCGTGGTATCAATATTCTAACTCTGGCTGATTTCAATCCAGCAGCGGATAATGTCTGCATGGAACACAGTGTCAGGAGAGAGGTGTCCTTGCTCAGGATTATACACTATTTCCACCCTACTGCCCCAACACCCCAAATTACCGACAAGAGCATAGATGACAGTAACATGTAGTAAAACAATTAGAAAGTGGTGTATTGTACCTTTCAGAAGTATAATTCATGTAAATTATCATTCGATTGTAATTTCATGTAAGTAAAATCCTAATAATTATGCAAGATAAAGGACCTCTGGCAATCACTATGCAGCACGGTGCCTATAGTGAACAATACTGTATTATGTTCTTAAAATTTGCTCTGTTGAGATTTATGACCAATATTCTTGTCACACATACCCAACAGAATAATAAAGGGGGTGGGAGGAGACTTTGGCTCTTGATGGTGGTGATGGCTAACAGGTGTGTATGCTTACCCCCAAACTCGTAGAGCTGTATACATTAAATATGCACAGCCCTCTACCTGTTAAACATACCTCAATGAGTGCTTTGGAGAATAGAATAAAATAAGATTTTATTATTGATTGCACTGAACATCCAGCTCCCAGATTTCCAGTGATTGAACACCCAGCTCTCGGGAGCCCACATGAGCCACCCCCACTCACTACTGCTTATTGGTGCCTGGCCCCTGCTCACACCTCTCTGCACGGTCCTTTCATGAAGCCCCACTTAGCAGAAGACTTCACGGGTTCCACTTGTTTCCTGCTGGTGCCTTGACTAGCACTCCACCGGGAGATGCCGGCATGTTAGGATGCCTTGGAGTGCCCTCATGTAGTGGCCATGGTTCATTCGCAGGCACGGCAAGCCTCTGGCTATTTTTGCACAGAGAGCCAGGTGCTTACAAAACATACAAAGGGCCGGTATAGACATATAAAGAACGGGATGTAGGCTGAGGCTGTGGGGATGGCCCAGAACACCACAGAAAAGACCTGCCAAGGGAGTCGGTACCCGGGCCACAAGGGGGGTGGAGATTCAGGCAGCTGCTGTCCCCACCCTTGGTTCCAGGAACACACTCCCCCTCGCTGTGGTCCCGGTACCGGGAAGTGCCTGGCTTCCAGAGCCACACTGCAGCTAGCTGCTAGATCTGCACGGGCCGCCGGAAAGGAGCCTTGGGCCCAGGGTTTGTGGTGCCGAACCTCCAAACAAATAAAAACACACCCACTGCCTCACTGACACCTGCTCAGAGTGTTCTTTCTATATCATAATTTGATGGAAAATTCTACAAATATCATTAAATCCACTCAGCCAAATGTGTGGTTTAAGAGCAATATTTCCTTAATTTTGCATATTAGCTCTTTATTATATAGGATCTTTCCTTGTGACTTTCTTTCTGGGTGATCTATCCATAGGTGTAAATGGAGTATTAAAGTCCTCCACTATTATTGTAGTAGAGGCCCAATGCATGAAATTGGTGCAAGAGTTAAAGCTTTCTATCCCTGGCTTCCCTCTGGCACCCAGGAACTGGACTTCCCTTAAAACCTAGGCTTCATCCAGAAGGTCATCTGGGAGGACATCCGGTCTAATTAGCACATTATGTTTTTATTATTATAGATTATTATCAATTTCTCCCTTTCAGTCTATTAATAATTGCTTTGTGTGTGTGTGTGTGTATATGTATATATATATATGTACATATATACATATATATTTTAAAAATATATTTTTTTGATTTTTTACAGAGAGGAAAGGAGAGGGATAGGGAGTTTGAAACATTGATGAGAGAGAAACATCGATCAGTTGCCTCTTGCACACCTCCCACTGGAGAAGTGCCTGCAACCAAGGTACGTACCTCTGCTGAAACCGGTTTGGCTCAGTGGATAGAGCATCGGCCTGTGGACTGAAAGGTCCCAGGTTCGAGTCCAGTCAAGGGCATGTACCTTGGTTGTGGGCACATCTGCAGTAGGGGGTGTGCAGGAGGCAGCTGATCGATGTCTCTCTCTCATCGATGTTTCTAACTCTCTCTCCCTCTCCCTTCCTGTCTGTACAAAATCAATTAAGAAAAAAAAAAGGTATGTGCCCCTGACCAGAATCGAACTTGGGACCTTTCAGTCCGCAGGTTGACACTCTATCCACTGAGCCAAACCCATTTTAGCTGCTTTGTATATTTTGATGCTTCCAGATTGGGTGCATATCCTATATAATAAAGAGCTAATATGCAAATGTCATCACATTGTCATGCAGTCATGCCAGGGCTGGGGGACCTAAGGCCAGGCTGGGGGACTTGAGGCCACAACCCCATCCCAAGTGCTGGAACCAGGGGACCTGAAGCTGTGTCCCCTTCCCTTCCTCCCTCCCTGGCAGGCTTGACCAAGGACCTGAGGCTGTTATCCCCTGCCCTGTGAGGCTTGACAGGGGTGGGGCCGGCCATGTCTGAGTTTTTCACAATTTCAAGGTGCACGTGGGTGGGTGGGGACTTGAGTCTGGGTCCCATGGCACACTCCAGACTCTGACAGGAGGGAGATTTTCATATACATTTTACTAATTTCCTTTCATCTCTGACTCTTATATTATAGAGAAAGGGCAAATAGCAATATTAAAATATTTCCTCTAATTCCCTTTTAATGTGCATGAATTTCATGTACTAGCCTATTAGTATATTAATAAGTATGTCTTCTTTTTAAAAAATTTAATAAATCTTTATTGTTCAGATTATTACAATTGTTCTTTTCCCCCTCCCCTCCATAACTCCCCTCTACCCGGTTCCCACGGCACCCTTTGCCCTTACCTTCCCCCATTGTCCTCATCCATAGGTGTACGATTTTTGTTCAGTCTCTTCCCAAACCCCCCCGAACCCCTTTCCCCCAGAATTGGCATCCACTCTCTTTCTATGTCCCTGATTCTATTATATTCACCAGTTTTTTCTGTTCTTCAGATTTTTAGATTCACTTATTGATAGATAAGTATTTGTTGTTCATAATTTTTATCTTTACCTTTTTCTTCTTCTTCCTCTTCTTTTTTTAAAATATATTTTTATTGATTTTTTACAGAGAGGAAGGGAGAAGGATAGAGAGGTAGAAACATCGATGAGAGGGAGACATCAATCATCTGCCTCCTGCACGCCCCCCACTGGGGATGTGCCTGCAACCAAGGTACATGCCCTTGACTGGAATCGAACCTGGGACCCCTCAGTCCGCAGGCCGATGCTTTATCCACTGAGCCAAACCGGTTTTAGCGTTCTTCCTCTTCTTAAAGGGTACCTTTCAGCATTTCATATAATACTGGCTTGGTGTTGATGAACTCCTTTAGCTTTTTCTTGTCTGTGAAGCTCTTTATCTGCCCTTCAATTCTGACCGATAGCTTTGCTGGGTAGAGGAATCTTGGTTGTAGGTTCTTGCTATTCATCACTTTGAATATTTCTTGCCACTCCCATCTGGCCTGCATAGTTTCTGTTGAGAAATCAGCTGACAATCGTATGGGTGCTCCCTTGTAGGTAATGAACTGTTTTTCTCTTGCTGCTTTTTTAAAATATATATATTTTATTGATTTTTCACAGAGAGGAAGGGAGAGGGATAGAAAGTCAGAAACATCAATGAGAGAGAGACACTGATCAGCTGCCTCCTGCTCACCCCACACTGGAGATGTGCCCACAAACAAGGTACATGCCCCCGAATGGAATCGAACCCGGGACCTTTCAGTCGGCAGGCCGACACTCTATCCACTGAGCCAAACCGGTCTCGGCTCTTGCTGCTTTTAATATTCTTTGTTTGTCTTTTGCCCTTGGCATTTTAATTATGATGTGTCTTGGTGTGGTCCTCTTTGGATTCCTTTTGTTTGGGGTTCTGTGCACTTCCCGGACTTGTAAGTCTATTTCTTTCACCAGGTGGTGGAAATTTTCAGTCATTATTTCTTCAAATAGATATTCAGTATCTTGCTCTCTCTCTTCTTCTGGCACCCCCATAATTCTGATGTTGGTACACTTGAAGTTGTCCCAGAGACAGACTCCTTACACTATTTTCACATTTTTTAATTCTTTTTCCTTTTGGTTTTCCAGTGGAGTGTTTTCTGCTTCTTTGCATTTCAAATCTTTGACTTGATTCTTGCGTTCCTCTAGTCTTCTGTTAGGTTATTGTATAATATTCTTTTATTTCAGTGAGGGTATGTTTAATTTCTAGTTGGTCCTTTATTATTTCCTCTTGGGTCTTGCTAAATTTATCCATCTTTTCTAGAAAATTCTTGAAAAACTTTATGACTGTGGTTTTGAACTCTATATCCTGTCTTTGTTTTTCTCCATTTCTTTCCTTTGTGATATGTTCCTTTGAGTTCAAATTTTTGCTGCTTCCCTCAGTTGGTAGAGTAGCTTTGTGTGCTAGGTGTCCTATATGGCCCAGTAGCTCTGCCTCCCCAGTTACCTGAGGTGGACACTTTTGGTACACCTCTTTGTGGACTGTGTGTACAGCCTTGTTGTAGTTAAGCCTTGACTGTTGTTGGTATCACTGGGGGAATTGACCTCCAAGCCAATTGACTGTGAGGATCAGCTGTGTTTACACCAGGAGAACTTCTGTGCTGGAGACAGCCTTATGAGACAAGACTTGCAAAAGCCTTTGTGCTCAGGTTGGATGGGATGGAGTTTCAGGACTGAGCAGACAGCCTTGGCTTCCAGTCAACCCTGCCCTATGAGGCTCCTGGGTCTCAGTGTCCCTTGGTAATCACTGCAGTCTTCTTTGTGCCCACTCGCACTAGTGCATGCCTCCATACCTCTGCCTTTTGTGGCTCCTCTGAGTTTCTGTGCACTCCAGACCCACATGAGTCTGGGTCCACAGGGTCTCACCCAAGACTGAGGTTCAGTGCAGTCAGAACTGGAGTTTAGCGCAGTTGGGAGGTCCCGTCTCCCTCCTGCTAGAGCAGTGGTTCTCAAGACTGGGCGGGAGACAGACCCTCCCAACTGTGCCACTTCTGAGTCCACTGGGCCCCTGTTTCGGGCAAAACCCTGGGGACCTAGACTCGTGTGGTCCTGGTGCGCAGGGGAGCTGGAAAGGCAACGGTTAGAGGCACCGCAGGCGCGCGCACAAGGACCGCTCCAGCCATTACCCAGTCACGTGGGGGCCGTGGAGGGCGGGGCCAACTGGAAGGCAAGGTGGTCCCTTAAGCCCTGAGACTCCACCCCTCCCAAGCTCAACAGAGGCTTCTGCGGCTTTGCATCTGCTATCATAAGGCTGAATCCAACACAGAAGTTTCCCCGACATAGGGAAAATGCCGAGACAAGGGAAGGGATCACAAACAAAAGAAATGGAGGAAAAAAACGACTGGATATAGAGTTCAAAACCACGCTTATAAGGTTTTTCAAGAATATGCTAGAAAAGATGGATAAATTTAGTGAGACCCAAGAGGAGATGAAAAAGGACCAAATAGAAATTAAACATACACTGACTGAAATAAAAAATATTATACAGAGTCCTAACAGCAGACTAGAGAAAGGCAAGAATCAAGTCAAAAATTTGAAATATAAAGAAGCAGAAAACATTCAACTGGAAAAGCAAGAAGAGAAAAGAATCCAAAAATGTGAAAATAATGTAAGGAGCCTCTGGGACAGCTTCAAGCGTACCAACATCAGAATTGTGGGGGTGCCAGAAGAAGAGAGAGAGCAAGATACTGAAAACCTGTTTAAAGAAATAATGACTGAAAACTTCCCACATCTGGTAAAAGAAATAGACTTACAAGTCCAGGAAGCACACAGAACCCCATATAAAAGGAATCCAAAGAGGACCACACCAAGACACATCATAATTAAAATACCAAGAGCAAAAGAGAAAGAGAGAATATTAAAAGCAGCAAGAGAAAAACAGTTTATTACCTACAAGGGAGCACCCATACGACTGTCAGCTGATTTCTCAACAGAAACGATGCAGGCCAGACGAGAGTGGCAAGACATATTCAACGTGATGAATAGCGAGAACCTACAACCAAGAATAATCTATCCAGCAAAGCTAACATTCAGAATTGAAGGGCAGATAAAGAGCTTCACAGAGAAGAAAAAGCTAAAGGAGTTCATCAACTCCAAACCAGAATTATATGAAATGCTGAAAGGTACTCTTTTAGAAGAGGAAGAAGAAAAAGGTAAAAGCCAAAAAATTATGAAGAACAAATACATATCTATCAACAAGTGAATCTAAAAATTAAGTGAATTAAAAATTTTATCAACAGAATAAACTGGTGAATAGAATAGAATCAGGAGCACAGAAAGGGAGTGGACTGATAATTCTCAGGGGGGAAGGGGTGAGGGGTGTACAGGGAGAGACTGGACAAAAATCATACACCTTTGGATGAGATCAATGGGAGGGAGCTAAGGGCAGAGGGAGGGGTGGGAGCTGGGTGGAGGGATGCTATGGAGGGGAAAAAAAGAGAAACAAATGTAATAATCTGAATAATACAGATTTAATTAAAAAATTAAAAAAAAGAAAAAAAAAGAAAATATTCCAAAACTAGAGGCCTGATGCATGAAGATTCATGCAAGAGTAGGCCTTCCTTTTCTCAGCTGCTGGCACTGGCTTCCCTCTGGTACCCGGGACCCAGGATTCTCTCCCCCCACTGCTGGCAGGCACCCAGGACCTGGGCTGGCTTCCCCTCTGCCATCTACAGGCACCCAGGGCCCCTGCTTTGTCAGAAAGAACTCCAGAATGACGTCCAGTCTAATTAGCATATTACCTTTTATCATTATAGATACTGACAGCAGTTAATGCTGAATTCCTCACCTCCCCACGAAACCAGAGACAAAGGCAAAAAAAAAATCGTAGTTGCAGTAACTGAAAATAATCTCACACAAGAATAGCTCACCTTTATTTTCTGCTGTAACAAACAATTAAGAACCCCATCCTCTAGCTGCTGGAGTCTAGCAACAGGGAAACAATCGAAGTGAGAATGTGGAAGGACCAATATAAGCAAACAGTTGTGTGCTCATAATAAAGTGGCAATTCCTGTAGGATCCAATGCCCCAGGGAAGGATGCAGTGCCTAGGGAGGGACCCTAGGTTAGCCTTGGTCTCCTTCTTCCAGCCTAGGATTAACAAAAGAAATGGAGGCATAATGTGCTGCATGGTCCGAATCAGCAGGCAAAAGTCGTGGAGACAGGAGGAGAAAGACATTAGGAGTTGGCTGGGGTCTTCTGAAGTCAGTTGGCTAAAAGAAGAGGGGGAAATCAAATTAAATGTGATAACTCTGCACTGAGCTCTCTCTGTCCCCTCAGGTGGTGACAGGCCCAGTTCACCGCAAGTAACTCCTTGGACCTGACTTTTCTGGGGTCTCCAATTCACTATTATAATGACCCTCCGGAGAGCCACCCTGGCCACCTACCCACCCCATGTCCCCCACACCATGGCCCTTTTTAGAACTAACATAGTTAGAAGGTTGTCAAACACTGTGAGCTCCTGCTCAACGCACATTTGTTGGATTTGGCCACACCGGGCAGGTACTGGAAGGCCAACACTGCCTGCATGTGACTGCAAAGGCACTGTGATGGAGCGAGAGGGGATTCAGTTAAGGTACCATCCCATTGAGTTTTCTATGTCCCCCTCAGGCCTCTCTCATCCATATTAGTCCCCCTCCTGGTCCCTGAGGCTACCTCCCCCACCATCTCAACCGCCCACCGCTGGCCCATCCCCGGCCCATCCCCTCAGCCGCGCGGCTCACCCCTCTCCCCTCTTTGCTTCCTCCCTTAGGCTGATCCCTCCTCCCTGTCCCAGTGCCAGGCCTACTGTGTCCCCCTGGCCATCCACCCACTTGTCAAATAGGAAACAACGGAAGCCCCCCTCGTCGCCTTGGTTGTCGTGGAATTCTGGCCATGGCCCCTGGCATGGCATCTGCACCAGCCCTAAGAGTATCGAGTAGCCGTGAGGCCTGTGGACCTGGCCTGGCATCGGCTCCGGCCTCCCCGCTGCCGCCTCTCCCGGGGCCCTCGTGGCCTCCAGGGCCATCTTGGCTGCCAGAGTCTCCCGGACTGGCCTGGCCTTCCCCATCCTCGGCCAAACCGCCCGCTTGCGCCCGGATCCTCAGCCTCCATGGCCCCTCAGCCTCTCCATCCCACTCCTGAGAGCCCCTCACGGCTCAGGGGAGGAGGGGTCCTCAGGGAGCCCGCCCCCTAACCGATGACACCACTTGAACTCCCCAAAGCGCATACACAAACATGTCCTGCCTCCACTAGCGAGAACAGGCCCTGGGCACGTGACTGTTACTCTCTCCTTCCCTTCCCCCGTCCCCCCCCAAACCCCTTCCCGTGCCTCCCCATGCCTGCCCGGCGCCACGCTCCTGGGCAAGCCTCAAAGTCTGTGCAGGTCCCCTGAGAGTCACTCCTGGGACCTGCCTGCCCTCACGTACCCTCAGCTGAGACCCTGGAGCAGTGGTTCTCAACCTGGGGGTCGCGACCCCATTAGGGGTCGAAGGCCCCTTTCACCGGGGTCGCCTAAGACATCTTGCATGTCAGATGTTTACATTATGGTTCATAACAGGAGCAAAATGACAGTGATGAGGGAGCACCGAAAATTTTACGGTTGGGGTCACCACAACATGAGGAACTGTATTAAAGGGTCGCAGCATCAGGAAGGTTGAGAACCACTGCCTTGGAGGAACCATGATGAATGGGCCTTGCTTCCACAGCACCAATTGCTCACCCGGGCCCTGTCACTCAGTGCTGCCCACCAGCCTGGGGAGGGGAGCTGCCAGCCCACTGCCTCTGCCTGGCACACTGCCGTATCTCCCTCCAGGTGACAGGCTTGGGCCGCCTGGGTCCAGATGCTCACACGGGACCAACTGGACACAAGGATGGCAGGAGCGGGAGCACCACCCTGCGACAGCTAACTCTCAGTTGCTCTACCCTCGGCTGGCGCTGCCCTCATGGGCTTTCCTTACCACTAGGAGCAAAGTCTTGCTGCTCAGGGGTAGGGGTGGCAAATGGCAGGGGAGGGCTGGAGGTGCCAGGGTCCCTCAACTGAGAAATAACCCTGTATCTGCTGGCCTACTGGTATAAGAAGGTGAGCGAACTAGAATTCTGGTGGGAGGGCACGCTTTTTGGATAGCAATTGTGTGCTGTAGACTAACAGCCTTAAAAAAAAAAAAGAAATAGAAACATACATTTTTTAACTTAGTCCTTATACCTGTTGGAATCTCTCTCTCTCTTGAGGAAATAACCATTCAGCAAAATCATATAGAATTTCATTGAGTCATTATATTAGAAGGAAAATGGAAACACTAAATGTCAATTATATTGTTGTACTTCTTTTAGGCATCCAGAGACATGTACCTAAAGTGTTTCGTAGATAACAAAATAAACTGATGAACGGAGTGGATGCAGAGACATGGATGAATGGAACAGAGGGCGGAATATCGGAGGGAAGGTGGAGGGGGGTGGGTGCGTGGGAAGTAATCAACCAAGAACCTTGTGTGCATGTATGCGGGGCCCATGGCCACAATGGGGTGGTGAGGGCTTGGGCCAGGGGAGGGGGACCTGGAGGAGGTCAATGGGGGCAAACAAATGTGACATATGCAATACAACCACAAAGAATTATAAAATAAATAAATAAGTCAAGGTTGCTAAGAGACCATATCTTCAAAGTTCTCATCACAAGAAAATAAAGTTTTTCTTAGAAAGAGGGAGAGGTCCTATGTTAAATAGAAATAGTTCATAAAAAATTTAATCCTGAATTTGCAAGACTTATACATTGTATATTATTTTGTGTATTCAATATGTATATTATTTTGTGCATTCAATATGTCTATTATTTTGTGGATTCAATATCTAAATGCAACTATAAAACAAAGAAACTATTCCCAAATACCAGCAGCTGTTCATGCTGAAATGGCAGGACACAGCCCATTTTCATTTCCTTCCGCTTCCTAACTTGCCTTCCACTGACTACAGTAACTGACTTGCACATCTCCGCTCCAACCCAGGGACAAAGGAAGTCAAAGTGGAGGATCTGGGAACTGAAAACACACTCAGAGGAGAGTAGCGGTTCACTTTTATTCTCTGCTGTAACTAACAATTTGGAAACCCCCCCTCCAGCAACAGGGAAACAATAGAATTGAAAGTAACAGAGGGCAGTACAATCAAACAATTGGGCCCCCATAATGAAGTGGCAACTCCTGTAGGTTTCCATGTCTCAGGGAAGTATGAAATACCTAGGCGGGGCAGGGGGGTGGGGAGCTCTAGGTTAGTCTTAGCCCCCATTAACCGTCCTGGGGTTAATGTAAAAAAATGGGGGCACAATGCTCCGCATGGTCCGGATCAGCAGGCAAAGCTCATGGATGCAGGAGGAGATAGACAGTCGCAGCTGGTCCATGTCTTCAGCAGTCAGTCGGCTAAAGGAGGGAAAAATAAAATAAAATAAAATAAAATAAAATAAAATAAAATAAAATAAAATATGGTACATTTGCCCCTAGCTCTGTCTGTCCCCTCAGGTGGAGACAGGCCCAGTTCACCATGAGTCCCTCCCTAGAACTGACATTTTATTTTATTTTAAGGGAGTGGAAGGAAGATGTGTGTGTGGAGGGGGGCGGGAGAGAGAAACATAAATGTGACAGGGCAAACACATGGATCAGTTGCTTCTCTCGCACACTGGCCATGAACTGACTGGGGGGCAGGTGTTGAACCTGCAAGCCAGGTAGGTGCCCTTAACAGGGCATTGACCCTTCCACCCTCCAGTGTGCCTGCCCGTGCTCTAACCACTGGGCATCACTGGCCAGGGCTGGATCTGACTTTGGGGGTCTCCAATTCAATATTATCATGACCCTCCCCAGTCCCACGCTTGCCACCTGCCCGCCCCACCTCCATCCCCCACCGTGACCCCCTTTAGAACTGACATGGCAAGAAGGCTGCCAGACACTATGAGCTCCTGCTCGACGGCTGGTACTTGAGGCTGGGTACGTGGGGCCAGGAAATGGCACGCTCTCACTGCCTCCACGGAGGAGCGGAAGGGCACCAGGATGGAACTAGAGGAGATGCAGTTAAGGCGCCATCCCACTCTGACTTTGCTGCTTCCGCTCAGGCCACTCTCGCCCCTCTTAGCGCCCTCAGCGATGCTGATGCTCCGTCCCTCCCTCCTGGTCCCCCTCAGGCCGCCTCCTCCCCCGCCATCCCCGCCGCCCGCCATCACCCCCTCAGCCACCCGGGCTGGCCCTCCCCTCAGCGTCACCCCCTGCCCCCGGCGGACCCCTCCGCCCGGTCCCAGTGTCTGTCCGAGGTCCACTCCCCTCTTCCCCCGGCCTCTCCTCAATAGGATACAACTGGAAAGTGTCAGGTCTTGGAATTCTGGGCACCAGCCCTGACTCAGCATCCGCGTTGAGGGCCCGAGCGGCCTGTGGCGGTTCCCTGGCAACGGCCCCGGCCCCGTCTCCGCCGCCTCTCTCGGGGCCCTCGTGGCCTCGAGGGCCATCTTGGCCACCGAGGTCGCCCGGACTGGCATGGTCTCCATCCTCGGCCACAGGGCCTAGGACAGGGTCGTCAGCCTGCATGGCCCCTCAGCCTCTCCTTGCCCTCAGAGAACCGCCACACCTCTGAGGCGACCAGGTTCTGACAGGAAGCCCCGCCCCCTAGCGGACGCCACCACCTGAAAGCCTCAGAGAGCATGCGCACAGGGGCCCGCGCCCTGCTTATCAGTGCCCTGGGCACGTGACGGCTTCCCGCCAAGTCTGCCCGGCAACATGCTGGCGGGTGAGCCGCAGAGCCGGGGCGGGTGCCGCCCAGCTACCCTCACGTGGGGGAGCAGCTCGCTGCTGGGCCCCTGCCACTGGTCTCAGAGTGGGTCAGGCGCCTCTGCCCAGTCCCCCAGGAGTCCCGCCTGGCCCTGCCCGGCCTGCCCACCCGTACCCCCAGCTCAGACCCTGGAGGACCCGGATGGACGGGCCTTGCTCCTGCAGCACATCGCTCACCCGGGCCCTGTCACTCAGTGCTGCCCGCCAGCCTGGGGAGGGGCGCTGCCAGCCCACTGCCTCTGCCCGGCACGCACACTGCCCTGTCTCAGGCCTCAGGCTCAGGCGGGCTGGGTCCCCCTGCTCAGCACTTTGGACAAAAGCACAAAAGGAGCTGGAGCACCGCCCCGGGACAACTCCCAGCACCTCTGCCCTCTGTTGGCTCAGCCCGCATGGGGCTCGCCCTCTTTTAGAAGCAAAGTCTTGCCACTCTGGTCGTAGATGAGTGGGTGGGTGTGCTGGGGGTGGGGAGGAAGGCGGGAGGTGTCACAGGTGCCCGGCCCTCAGCTGGGAGGTGACCCTGTGTCTGCTGATCTGTTGGGCAAGTTTACTTCTGTGTCAGGAAGAGGGTCAAGTCTCCAGGAAAAGCACAGCGATGGGTGGGCAGGGTTAGGGCAATGCCTGGACACGTGTTTCTGTGCCAAACACACTCTCTCTGCCCACAATTGTGGGAGTGATGTTCTGTGCCAGGGATCAGGGGCTGGGCACAACTGTGGGCACCAGCCGGGGAAGGGATTGGGGAATGGGCTCCTATCTGAGCTTCAGGATGGTGCACTTCCCATATCTCAAGTACTCCGTGTAGCAGCTTTTATTTTTTGAAAATATTTCTTTATTGATTAAGGTGTTACATATATGTCCTTATTCCACCATTCCCCCCATTACCCCACTCATGCTCTCACCCACCCCCTGATGTCTGTGTCCATTGGTTAGGCCCATATGCATGCAGACAACTCCTTTGGTTGATCTCTCCCCCTTACCCCACCCTCCCCTACCTTCCCTCTGAGGTTTGATGTGGCAGCTTTTCTTAAGCCATGTCTGTGTCACAGCTAATCCCAGACCTGGTGAGAAAGAGCTTTATAACACAGACTGTACTACGTTACAGCTGAGTAGATTCTCTAAAGACTTCCCACACCCAGAGATCAGGGTAGCGGTGAGGCGGGATGGGGGGGGTGGGGAATCAAAGGGGACACCCCTTTCTGCTAAAACAAACAAACAACAAAACAAACAAACTGGAAACATAACAATACAAATGCCATTTCCCAGAGCCGGCTCCTGCTCCACCTCTGCTTGTCTTTGGGGATGGAAGAGTGGGAAGGGACGGAGGGTACAGGGGCGGCCTCCCCACACCCAGCTGCTTCCATGGGCAAGTATTTGTTCTGGGGGCTCTGCACCCCACATTGTCCCGGTTACCTGGAAATAGCACAGCAGAGAGGAAGCCTGCAGAAAGCCTTTTCCAGGGAACTGACTTCCTTAGGGAGAAAGGCTCCCAGAATCCCAGAGAGGAACACAGCAAGCCTGGCAGGTGGGTGAAGGGATTCAAGAGAAAACACAGGAAGTAGTTGTTAGCAGGTCAAAGCCACAGACTCAGGGAGGGACTGGATGTGGAGGGGGAACACGTATGGTCACAAGGAGGACCCCCAGAGTCGGGCATAACTGGGTGTCGCTGACATGGGGCCAAGGAGAGAAAGCAGGCTGGACAGGTGATTCACGAAGGGGCTCTGCTTTGACTGGCTAATGAGCTCCTTCCTGTGCTGTCTGCCTATCTCTGGAGTCTTCCTGTTCACCATCAGCTGCAGGCTGCCTCTTCCTGCTGAGACTCTGGGCCACTCACTGTCATGGCCCCTGATGTCACCCTGCTGGTGTGGACACCTCTGTACCCAGTGCCTGTGCTCCCCTTCTTCTCCATGCACGCCCCCCTTCTCCTGCCTCCACATAGCTTCTGCACAGGGAGGGTCCTGGAAGTGAAGGGGAGTTTGAACTTGGACTCAGCTCTCTGCTGATGCAGCCAAGACTCCCGGGATGAATCCTTTGAGGGACACTTTTGAGGTGCAAGTGACTGTTCAATGAATGAAATAGATGGGACAGATGAGCACTGAGGTCATAGGCTGCTTTTATGTATCTCACTGAAATACGGGGGGGAATATATTCACATTTATACTATTTATTTGTATAGGATATGAATGGTTTATAATTAGTAGGTATTTATGTACTATACACACAATGAAATCAATGTAAAAATACTGGAAAAATTTTAGATGAACTTTGATTTTTGCAAAGGGGAAGACTTTCCTAAGCCTACTACTAACAATGGAATTATAATAATAAAAAACATGATTCTGGCCAGGTGGATCAGGTATTTGGAGGATGATCCTGTACATCAAAAGGTTGTGGGTTTAATTCCCTGTGTGGGCACATCCTAGGTCAGGACCCTCAGAAGGCAACAGATATATGTTTCTCTTTCATATTAATGTTTCTCTCGCGCGCACTTCCTCTCCCTTTAAATATTAGTAATAACAGCCGAAACCTGTTTGGCTCAGTGGATAGAGCGTCCGCCTGCAGACTGAAGGGTCCCAGGTTCAAATCCGGTCAAGGGCATGTATCTTGGTTGCAGGCACATCCCTAGTGGGGGGCGTGCAAGAGGCAGCTGATCGATGTTTCTCTCCCATCGATGTTCCTAACTCTCTATCCCTTTCCCTTCCCCTCAATAAAATATATTTTTAAAAAATCAATAAGAACAACTCTTGGATGAGAATGTGTATTTAAAAAAAAAACACCATGCATTTAGTGATATCTGTTTCAGCCACTGTTCTAAATACTAAACATGAATGACCTCATTTCATCCTGAAATGCAGCAACATTTTCATTGTGGTTACCTTTAGTAGGAAGATGATGGGTAATTATTTTCTTTTCTAAACATGCCCATATTTTTTTTCTGTTTTTGACAGTGGGTATCAATAACATTTGTAAACAGAAAAAAAATTAACTTATTCAGTAATTGTTGTTTCAGAGAACCTTCAAATTAGTTCCCAAATGAACTACTTTGCTGAAGTTTGAATTATCCTCCTCTGTTCACTGAAGGCCCATCTTTGCTTTGAAAGTGCTTGTACTTGGCCCTTCTCTTGATGCAGGTAGGAGGATTGTGATGAA
>JAAGEH010001450.1:0-41802 GCA_011751065.1 Lasiurus cinereus
ACATCATTAAAATGTCCATACTACCCAAAGCAATCTACAGATTCAACGCACTACCCATTAAAATACCAACGACATATTTCACAGACCTACAAAGAATTCTTCATAGATTCATCTGGAACAAAAAAAGACCACGGATAGCTACAGCAATTCTGAGAAAAAAGAATAAAGTAGGTGGGATCTCAATACCAGACTTCAAGCTATACTACAAAGCAACTGTTCTCAAAACAGCCTGGTACTGGCACAAGAACAGACATATAGATCAATGGAATAGAATAGAGAACCCAGATATCCACCCAAACCACTATGCTCAATTAATATTTGACAAAGGAGGTATGAACATTCAATGGAACCAAGATAGCCTCTTCAATAAATGGTGTTGGGAAAATTGGACAGATACTTGCAAAAAATTGAAACTGGACCACCAACTTACACCAAATACAAAAATAAACTCAAAATGGATACAGGACTTAAACATTAGAAGGGAAACCATAAAAATACTAGAGGAATCCACAGGCAGCACAAACTCAGATATATGTCGAAAGAACTTCTTCACTGATACTGCTCCAAAGGCAATGGAAGCTAAAGAAAAAATAAACAAATGGGACTACATCAAAATAAAAAGCTTTTGCACAGCAAAAGAAACCATCAACAAAACAACAAGAAAGATCAATGCATGGGAGAACATATTTGCAAATGCTATCACTGATAAAGGTTTAATCTCCAAAATCTACAACCAACTTATACAACTTAATAAAAGGAAGATGAAGGATCCAATAAAAAAATGGGCAACAGACCTATATAGAACCTTTTCAAAAGACGACAGAAGGAAAGCCAAGAGACACATGAAAACATGTTCAAAGTCATTAATCATCCGAGAGATGCAAATCAAAACGACAATGCGATACCATCTTACACCTGTCAGAATGGCAATCATCAACAAATCAACAAACAACAAGTGTTGGCGAGGATGCGGAGAAAAAAGAACCCTTGTTCACTGTTGGTGGGAATGCAGACTGGTACAGCCACTGTGGAGAACAGTATGGAATTTCCTCAAAAAACTAAAAATGGACCTCCCATTTGACCCTGTAATACCACTCTTAGGAATTTATCCTAAGAAATTAGAAACACCAATCAGAAAGGATTTATGCACCCCTATGTTCATAGCAGCACAATTTACAATAGCCACAATTTGGAAACAGCCTAGGTGCCCGTCAGCAGATGAGTGGATCAGAAAACTGTGGTACATCTACACAATGGAATTCTATGCTGCCATTAAAAAGAAGGAATTCTTACCATTTGCAGCAACCTGGTTGGAATTGGAGAGCCTTATGCTTAGTGAAATAAGCCAGTCAATGAAGGAGAAGCATCACATGACCGCACTCATTGGGGGATAATAAAGAACATTATAAACTGATGAACAAAAGGATAGATACAGAGACAGTAAAGCTTCAAACAGACTGTGAAATTACAGCAGGAAGATTAAAGTTAGGTGAGGTAGATAAGAGATCAATCAAAGGACTTGTATCTATGCATACAATCATAACTGATGAACATAGACACTGAGGGGTTTGGGTATGCCTGGGAGGGAGGGGGGCAATGGGGAGAAATGTATAAAAAATTAATAAAAAAAAAGAAATAAAAAAAGAAAAAGAACAAGGCAAAAAAAATGACAGAAAAGTTACAAGACTAGTATAATGAACTCTCAATTCACCAACTCTTAATATTTTGCCTTTCTTTATCTCTGCCTCTCATCTTCCAATGTGTGTGTGTGTGTGTGTGTGTGTGTGTGTGTATGTGTGTGTGTTGGCTGAACCACTATTTATGAGTATAAGTAGGCTTCAGATATAGTAAACCTAAATACTTTAGGAAAGTTTGCATTAGTATAAAACATCTCTCTCATATACAATCCATATTCAAATTTCATCAATTTTTAATACTATTTTACCTATCATAATTTGTTCCTAATCCAGGATCACACATTGCATATAGTTATGCTAACTCCCTAATCTCCTTTAATCTCTGACAGTGGCTCAGCCTTTTTTGTCTTCTTTAAGGTCATATTATGAAGAGACCAGGCCTGTTGTTTTGTGGACTGTTTCTCATTTTTGGATGTTTCAAATTCTTGGATGACCCAGTAGTTTCCTATTACATTCAGGTTTGAACTGTTGTCAGGAATCTATACTAACAGAGGAATATGTAAAGTGTCTGGCACGCCATCACAGTAATAGTAACAACCAAACAGCAGGCTGCATAAGGCAATCAGGCCAGCAGGGGGGTTAGTGAGGGATGTCCAAACAACTGAACAGCACGCTACTTGGGGCAACCAGCCAGCAAAGGGAACAGTTGGGGGTGACCAGGCCAGCAAGGGCTCCTGTAAGGGGCAACCAGGCTGACTGGGGGCAGTTGGGGATGACCAGGATTGCAGGGGGGTGGTGAGGGGCGATCAGGATGGCAGGGGTGGCAGTTAGAGATGATCAGACAGGCAGGTAGGTGAGCAATTAGGAGCCAGATTGTGAGAATGATATCCAACTGCCAGCTTAGGCCCAATCCTGCCTAAACTGGCAGTCAGATATCACACAAAGGGTCCCGGATTGGAGAGGGTGCAGGCTGGGCTAAGGAGGCCCCACCACCATCACCCCATACACAAATTTTGTGCACTGGGTCTCTAGTACTACATAAGTGGTGCTGTAATCTTGGTAGATCACAATAAGCGGTACACAATGCTAGTTTTTCCCACTACTGGTGATATTAATGTGGTTAAAATGGTACCCCCTAGATTCCTCCACTGAAAAGCTACAATTTCCACTTTGTAAATAGATTTCTGTGAGGACACTCTTTGAATCTGTATATATTTTTCACACAATGCTTTTAGTACCCATTGATGAATGTTTTCTGTATCAGTGATAACTATAATAGTTTTTAATTGAATCTTTTTTACTCTAACCTCATAATAGCCAAATATTTTACCATATTCCTTCCATCTTAATATATATATATCTATATATAGAGAGAGATAGATATATATATATAGATAGATATATAGATATAGATAGATATAGATATAGATATAGATATGCTGCTTTTTTAAAAAATCTTTATTATTGAAAATATCACATAGGTCCTCATTTTCCCCCATTAACCTCATCCCGCCTGCTCCTCTTCCAACCCCCCGTCCCCCGCCCAGGCCCTCACCATCCCATTGTCTATGTTCCTGGGTTATGCATATATGCATACAAGTTCGTTGGTTGATCTCTTCCCAGCCACCCTTCCCTGCCTTCCTCTGAATTCAACAGTCTGTTTATGCTTCTATGTCTCTGGGTCTATTTTTTGATCATCAGTTTATTTGGTTCATTAAATTCCACATATGAGTGAGATCATACTTATCTTTCTCTGACTGGTTTACTTCCCTCAACATAATATTCTCCAGGTCCACCCATGCTGTTGAAAATGGTAAGAGTTCTTTCTTTTTATGGCTGTGTGGTATTCCAATGTGTAAATATACCATAGTTGTTGTTGTTGTTGTTGTTTTTAATCTACTTTGGCTATTTCCAAATCATAGCTATTGTAAATTGTGCTGCTATGAATGTACATATATTTTCTTGCTGATGACTTATTTTAAATTGAACTTTCTTTTCTCTTTCCCCTAATTTGCTGGTCTGAGAAAATTTCCATTCATTCTGTTTCCCCCTTGTTAATACGGAAATTCTATTATAGTATCCACTGTACCTATGTGTGCTGTCTTTTAACAACTTCCATAAACACACATGTTCCAAATATGTCTTCTGGCATACTATTTCCGCAATTAACATTCCATTCATCCCTTCTTCTGCAACTCAAATGAGAACTTTAGAATACTTTCAATTTAAAAAAAACCTTTCAGTTATCTTTTTCATCACATCTTTTCTTTTTTGAAGCATACTCAGTAACTCCTAGGTTTATTGAGATAATTTGGAATTTGTCAGATTTTTCTACTATTAAAAAGTCTTTTGTTAGCTATTAAACCCAGAATTATATAATTATATAGTGTGTGTATGTGTGTGTGTGTGTGTGTGTGTGTGTGTGAGTCTACATTCCAAAGTTCCCATTTCCCTTCTTTTATCCCCCCGCCCCACATTGAGGCGTCTATTTTCATTATTGAACATAAGCTATATAGGTGATATATTCCTAAGCATTTCCTTGAACACCTCCCTTTGCTACACCAGGTAAGTAGTCTCTTGGCTTTGTAAAGAATGCAGGGGTTTTCCTCTTAGTAGTCTGATGACAAGTCCATAGCAGTCAGAGATTTTTCCTTTGTAAGTAAGTTGTTCTCAGTTGCAGCCAACCATGGAGCTGGTGAAAGGGGTGACCTAGAGTGAAACTCATTAGGGGATGTGTTGTTTGGGGAGAAAATTTAAGCTAATAGTCAAACCAACTAACAGTTGAGCTGCTTTTATCATCATCATACACCAACAATTCTAAACAATGTTGTTGATAAACTGCTCCTCCTTGAAAAAAAGAAATTTTGTTTCTCCACATTCTGTACAATTCTTGTGGTAAGTGCTGAATTTTAAAATATATCATCAGGCTTCAAATTAGCACATTTTTATTACTTATCTTTAATATAGAGTTTAGTCTTCACTCTACTCTGCATGAAAGAATCAGTCCTAAAATAACAAAGCTATTAGCAGTATTCCAATTTTTTTAATTGATTATGAAACAGGAATTTTACTAAAAATCAATATACAGTGGAAGTCAATTTTGAGACTGTCAGTGACAAGTCTTCAAAAGTTAAGGCTTACAAACAAAAATGATACTATTTTTTAAAAAGAAAACACATGAATATAATTAAACAGTAGTAACCTATTGTTTCAGTTTTGTTGTTATAATACATTTTTCTTATTTGTTCATATATACATGAAATTCCATAAAAGACAATTTACTATGTACCATTTTTCCCATTGTTATTTCTCTCATTCAATAATTAGAATTTGGCATAACCTTGTCATGAAGAGGAGAAAGGATTTAAGAAAATTATCTGTTCTGAGTCTCGAACATTAGAAGTGTTCCACTGACCTTTCTCTCTGGACACAGTGTACACTCTTTTTCCCTGAATGTCCACATGTGATTCTTCATTTCAGAAAATCCTCCCCCACATTATTGGTTGAATGATAACTTGTCCATCTGTCCTTTCTTCTCTGTACAGAATGTCTCTGATTAGAATATGATATCCCAAGCATATTTTTCAGAATTATCATGCCTGATCTCAGGATATCTGTGTCTTTTTTTCCCTATATTTTGAGCTACTTCTTGTATCTGATTTTCCACATCCTTAATTCAAGACTCAAATTGCTATCAAGCCCTCTCATTCTTCACTGAATTTATCATTTTAATAATGATTTTTATAGTTCAAATTTGAGAGTCTTTTTTTAATGTGTCTGTAGCACTTAAAAGTCAAGTACTAGTAATAGTAGTCACAGTAGTTGTCATAGTAGTAGCAGTAGTAGCAGTAGTAGTAGTAATAGTATTTTATTTTAGGGCTAGAGGCCTGTTGTACAGAGATTCATGCAATAGGCCTTCCTTCCCCTGGCTGCCAACACCGGTTGTCCTCGGCACCTGGAACCCAGACTTTCGCTCAGCTACAGTGAAGAAGCCAAGCCTTGAGGCTTCTCCACTTTGGTTGCAGCAGACAAGCCAAGCCTTTTTAGTCTTCAGTCTTTGCTCCCTGCCTGTATATGCAAATTAATCCACCATCTTTGTTGGGTTAATTTGCATACCCACTCCTGATTGACTGGTGGGTGTCGCAGAGGTACAGTCATTTTGCAGCTTTCTCTTTTATTAGTGTAGATTTTTTTCTGTCCCTAGAATTTCTTTTTCACTGGGTTTGTGTTTTCATTCTTGTGTAGTTCTTCCTTTCTCTGCATGCTAGGCTCCATTGGGTGGGGAGTCATTATTCTGTGTTGGCTTCTTGAGGCTGGTTCTTTTTTATGGTATCTATGTCCTTTTTCATGCTGTTAAGCATCCTTATAATCATTAAAATTGCTTCCCTCTGTTGTATTTAATTCTTCTTCTGGAGAATCTTCTTGTTTTCTCCTTTGGGTCTGATTCTTTGTCTTCCCATGTTGTCTGGCACTTTGTGTTTGTTTCTATGTATTAGGTAGATCTGCTATGACTCCCAGTCTTGGTAAGGTGGCCTTAAGTAGTAGGTGACTTGTGGAACCCTTATCACCTAAGCTTGGTGCCCTAAGAGTTTCCTTTGTGTGGGTTATATGGCCCTCCTATTGTCATTGAGTTTTGTTTGCTATTGGCATGTTCATGTGTGGAATTGGCCCTCAAGCTGGCTTACTGTTGAGCTCAACCTCCAACAGAGGATGCAAACTACAGTGTAGGTGCTGACCACATGAGGTGAAATTGGCCTCAGCAGTGATTGGTGGCTGCTGAGATCTCTCTGTGGATATACTGCTTATGAAGCTTATTGGATCCTGCTTTGCTATGTCTGGAGATGGCCTCTGGGTGGGTTGGTTCTGGGTTCTGGGCCCCTTTTCAGGGTCTCTGGAACAGGCCAATGTCAGACAATATCTGTGACTGGACCTCTGCAACCTGTTTGAAGGTATCAGTGATCCATGGTGTATACCTCCCTCTCCTGGGCCTGCGTGCATGTGGAAAGGACAGAAGATGCACACCAAGACCTGTTTTTACTAGCACCAGATCCAGGGCAAGTCATAAAAAGTCACAAAGCATCGAGAGATATGCCCCTGCCAACAGGCTATCTCTTAGGGTCAGTCACTTAAAGAACCTCTGGCTATACTCTCAGCAGGGCTTAAGCTTCACATGGCAGGGCCAAAATGACTCCAATGGGTGGTGCTCTTGTTTCCCCCTGAGCTTATACTGTATAGAGGGGAATGCTCAGCTTAAGAAAGATGGCTTCTGCAGTATGAGGGAAATAACTCAGAACAGGGATCCTGGCAGCTGACCTCTCAGCTCTCCTCAGAGCCACCAACCCTACACTCTCTTCCTATGACTCTAGTCCATTCTGTCTTTCCTCCATTAAATCCCAGGGTGAGTGGATATAATGAAATTTTGTGTGTTGGCCTTTTAGGAGGGTGCCTGTATTTCTAGCTATCTCTCCCTTGCGGGCAGAAACCCCTGTTTTTCACAGTCAGATGTTATATAGGCACTTTTCCTAATTGTGATGCTCTGGGCTCAGGAGCCCAGTTTAGGGTCTAGATCCCAAACTTCTCAGGTGGAACTCCCTACAGCTGAGATATCCCTGCAGAACTTCACCTGCCACCAGTGGGAATCCCATAAGAACTCTCATGCCTCCACACTTCCTACAAGTAACAATGTGGCCTCCCCTGTATGTCCTTGGTTATAAGACTTCTATCCATCTGGTCCTCAGTTGGTTATTCAAGATAATTTTTCTATTCTTTAGTTGTAATTCCAGGTTGGTCCAGAGAAGAGGTGAATGTAGATCCCACCTAACCTGTCACCATCTTTTGGCAACGATTATCATTTTCCCTGAAAATTCTGAAAGTAAGTAGCACTATTTCTAAAGCCCTTTGTCAGCAGTTGATTTACCTTCATGAGTGCTTCTATCCCACTTAAAATTTCGAATGAGTGAGAGTAGCATCTCCATGCTACCTAAAAAACTTTGATGTTGCTAAGGTATCAGCATATGTTGATACTTAAGAAAAGCCAATCAATTCATTAATAACATAACAAGGAAAATTATGGAGATTCCAAACCAGAAAATGCAATGGAAGTGGTCTACCCAGCATGGGGAGATACACAGCATGAAGCCTCAAGACTTAGTGAATCTCAATTTGTTCCTTTCCTTCAAGCACAAAACAGATAACCTTGGTATTAAATTCTGGATTTTCAGGGTCTTCAGAGGAATAAAAGACACAAATAGTAGTTCATAAAAACCAACATTTTATATGTTAACATTTGATTTCAAATATTTAAAAACCCAGTAACAAAAATAAGAATTACTTCATTCTTAGCAATGTGTAACCACTAATTGCCTTAACCAAAAGGGCAGAGTACATTTATTGTCTTTGGGACATAAGGAAAATGTAAGTAGAATGTGGGGAAATGGGAGAGGAGATCGGGTTGGGAGGGATTATACACGGTCCAAATCTACCCTTGAAGTCCTAGCCAATGAATCCAGACTCTATGCCCACCTGTAGAAAAACAAGTGAAAAATTTTCCCCTTGTTAATCCTCTTGATATAAACTTTCAGGGTAATCCTAGTTTACCTACTTAAATTGACTGAGAGAAATACTTGTAGCTTTAACATAAATATGCTTGTCTTTCCATTTTAAGATATTTGGTCATCACTTTTCATTGCCTACTAAGTAAGAACTTGCAAATCATAAATTCGTAATCTTGAGCTACCTGTCCCACTTTTTCTTCACCAGTGTAGGTCTTTCCATCTCAGGTTGATCCTCAGGTGGTTCTTGCTGTTCCATCTCAGATTCAAATATAATTTCCTCTTCCAAGGAAAGTTCTTGTTCATTGCTTCGGGATACAACTAGAACACAGCTTAGGCTATGTGTCATTAATGAGACAAACTCTTCAAAATCAGGCTACAAAATAAAGTGATAAACTGTTCAGGCTCCTGAAATGGATAAGCTAACATGGCAGCTACTACCTAAGTCAAGTAGCATCTTCCCTTTCATGATCACTGAGCAAGGCAATGGCATCTTTATAAAGCTCCTGCTAACAGACACACATCTTTCAAGAATTAAAGTTCTTGGCCACAAGGATTGATCTTAAAGATAGTCTAATAACTATTCTCTCAAACTCTAGGAAGTTTTCAAATCAACTGAAGAGCTTGTTATATAAACACAGTTTTCTGGAGGCCAATCCCAGAGTTTATGATTCAGTAGATTTAGGGTGGGGTGGGGAATTGGATTTTCTCCAGAGCTCCCCAGCAATACTGACGGTGCTAGTCTAATCCTTTCCTGGGGCTAATAAAGATGCTTTCAGTGGTGCAGCTAGTTTACAAAGTGCAATGTAGTAGAACTTTCTCCATCATGACAAACATGTTCTGTGCTCTCCAACATATCTGATTAGTGCAACTGAGACTGCATTTTTATTTAATTCCTATTGAACTTATTTAATGTATCTAATTACTACCATATTGGACAATTTGCAGAAACTATGTCTCCCCACCCCAAGCCAGTGCCCTTTCTAATACATGCCACTGCCTGTATCATATTCCGCCAAGCAAGAGAGAACTAAAAAAAAAAATAGCTTGAGAGAAAGGCTTTTGGGTACAGAAAGAATTAAAGCTTTCCTGGAAAGTATATGACAAGTAGCCTTCAAACTGTGATAAAAATCTATTGGAGCCAAAACCAATTTGGCTCAGTGGATAGAGCACAAGCCTGTGGACTCAAAGGTCCCAGGTTCGATTCCGGTCAAGGGCACGTACCTTGGTTGCGGGCACACCCCCAGTGGGAGGCATGCAGGAGGCAGCTGATCAATGTTTCTCTCTCATAGATAACTCTCTATCCCTCTCCCTTTATCTCTGTAAAAAATCAATACAATATATATATTTTTTTAAATCTATGGAAATTCCTGGATATTTACTGCCAGGCTCATGCAGGGAGTCTTAGAGGACATAATGTAATGAGGTCTTCACTCCAAAAGAACACAATCACATCACCCACTTTTGGTTGACTGCTGGAGACTTCTCCAGAGTTACCATCTATGGTATTACCATGATATGGACACAAACAGGAGCTTATTTAGTTGGTCACACTTATGCATTTGCTTTTCTATAATGAGGATCTAAAGCCTATAAGAATGTACTGTATTTGAAAACACAGTGGGATTTTTGTTAAACTTTCTTACCTTCTCTGATATTGGACTATAGAAGTCCCTCACTTGGTTTTCAGTAAGTACTCTATTACCTTCTGCTTCTATGACAAATCCTGCATTGACAATCTTCAAGGAGAGAGAGCGAGGTCAGATACAGAGGTTGTAGTAGCACATGCAAAACAAGTCAAGAGCATTTGTGTTGTAGACTAAAAATGCCACCCAGATTTTCATGTATTTCATGTAAAGACCTTAGCACAATCAATAGGGCACAAGATTTGAAGAGGCTCAAAAATAAATATCACAGAAGGCCCCTGTCAAGCCTTCTAGTATTTAAGTTTTCAAGACTTAATCCAGAGACACAACAATACCTATATTATTTAAGTGAATTGCCTCAAAATGTGAAAAAACTAATTGAATCACTCATAAAGACATTAGTTTCTTAACAATCCATTTTTGAAATCACTTTTTTAAGGCTTTACTCTGTTAAGGTTATAGCTCGTGATCTATTATATTTTAATTTTCTTACAACAAATATAAGCAAATTATGGGGAAGGGCAGCATTTAAGATTTAGCCATGCTTTATCTGTCTTAAAGAATATTTAATTTAATGACATGTCACACTCAAGTATAATAAAATGTAACAAAGAGGCTAATATAACAAGTCCAATGAGGAACTAAATAATGAAATACAGTGGTACCTCGAGATACGAGTTTAATTCGTTCAGTAACCTTGAGGCATGGAAAACTATGAGACGCTCGAGTGGCGGTAAACTGGTGGGTCATGTGCAGCCGGCAGATCCGCACTATTACTCCTATCTCAAATGTTGCTCGTATATCAAAGCAAAAATCGCTCGCTCCAGGGCTCATATCTCAAAAATCTCATATGTTAGGGCACTCGTATCTTGAGGTACCACTGCATAATAAATAATATGCAGTCCAAAGGGTAACCTGGATTCAGAGCCACTTAGTAATTACATGAAATTATATTAATAATTTGACCTCAATTTGATTGGGTGTACCCAGCACCAATTCTTTCTGCTTCTATTATTAAAGCAAGCTCTGACCTGGTTCCATGGGCTGAATTGATATTGCAGAGCTATATTTATATCTTAGTGACTCCTCTCCTGACATTGCCATTTAAAAAATTTCTAAATACTCAAATCATGTCTGTTACATTACTACTAGTAAGTGTATGACAAAAGAAAATTCAAGCAACTTTTAAACTTGGCAACTTCTCCTTTGCTATAATTAAAAAATGCAGTGTGTTCATTTTCTTTTTATTAAAACATTTCTTAAACATTTTCTGCCCTGTGGGTTATGTAGCTTTTTACTGCATTTCAGAGAGGTGAGGTATGCAGTAGCTATTCATAATTTACATTTCTGAAATGTTGTTTAGTATGTCAAAACAAAAAATTTCAGATGAAATAATGATTAAAAGTATTGCCTCAGCTAAAAGAATTATATAATTTGAAAATCTTCGCTATGTAGCTATTAAAACATATTAGAATAAGTAACAAACCTTTGGTATGGATATTATTTTTGAAAACTTTATCAAATACTAGAGGCCTGGTACATAAAATTCGTGAACTGGGGAGGGGTAGGGAGGGATGTCCCTCAGCCCAGCCTACACCCTCTCCAATCTGGGAACCATTGGGGGATGTCTGACTACCAGTTTAGGCCTGATCAGTCGCACTTCCCTCTCACAATTCGAAACTGCTGGCTGCCTCTTTGCCCCTAAATACTCTGCCTGCCAGCCTTATCACACCCCTAACCACTCCCCTGGTCTGATTGACATCTAACTGCTCCCCTGCAGGAATGATTAACACCTAACTGCTCCCCTGCTGGCCCAATCACCCCCAACTGCCCACCCCTGCCAGGCTGATCACACACAACTGCCCTCCTTTGGAGCCCTGGTTGCCCCCAATTGCCCTCCCCTGCAGGCCTGGTCCCCACAACTGTCCTCCCCTGCAGGCCTAGTCCCCAATAGCTGCCCTCTCTTGCAGGCCCTCTTGTGACAAGGGGACTGGGGGGACAGCCAACTTATGAGAGGAGAGTGTAAGGGTCAATTTGCATATTACCTTTTTATTATATAGGTTAAGTACTATATGGGACACCTAGGTACAAGCTGTGTATCCCTTCCCACATACAAATCAGAATCTGGAAAAGGGGGGCCTGGGGTTTATACTTAGAGAGAATTATCAATTGAATCAACTCAAAATTGGGAGAGAGAATATATGAACCATGACCCATGAATCATTAATCAGTGATAATGCTACTATAGCTAAAGAAAGAATGCATGATGGAAAGTTCATTGAGAAATACCCAACCCCTTTTGACATACCTCTCTATGTGATCTCCTCTACTGCATAGTCAAATTTCAGTATAATTTTGTTGTTTCAACATAAATTCTTTATTCAGGGATCAGCAAACTCTAGCTTGTGGTCAAATATAGCCCACTGCCTATTTTTTTAATAAAATTTATTGGAATATAGTCCAATTCATTGTGTATATACTGTCTGCTAGTGCTTTCTCCATATGATCGCACAGTTGTGACAGAGACCGTGTACCCCACAAACTTGAAAATAATTACCAAATGACCGTTCATAGAAAATGTCTGTTGAACTTTGAATTAGAATACAATTTTCCTCTAAAACTTTTTTTCTCTAAAGCAAAATATTAAATACATCCTTAAGCTATCATGTATCTAAAAAGGACCATACGTTTATGATAACATATAGGGAATAAAGCAAGCTAATGTTAGCTTATAAGTTTTCACCCAACATGAAAAACATTAGCTACAATCTAATAGAAGAATGGAGTTATTTAAATAAGGATGCCTGAGTGGTTCTAGCCTTTTAAAGACAAAACATTCAAAGCCATTTGAGGCACCCGAAATTCATTATGTTCTATTTTACTCTACATGATAAGCTTATCTCTAAATTGACAATTAAGGGTTTTTTATTTTTCAGTTAATTTAAACTATCATTGAGAAATATTACTTACATTTTCTTTAATTTCCAAAGTTTTTCCAGAACTTACAGCCTCGGGTTTGATAATAGCAATACTCAATATTCGGTCTGGGAAAAAAATAAATAGAAAAATTTCATTGTCTTGGCACTATGTCTAGATAAAAATGTAAACTACTGATGTCCAATGAATTTTTGTCCATTGACAGCTTTGTTCTAATTGTGGTATTTCAACTACCCAAGACATTCTATTTAGAATCAAGGTTCACTTCCTACATTTGCATACAAGAGAAACATTCAAAAGAGTTTGCAGTACAAATAATAAAAAAAATAGTATTTGTAAATAAAATTAAAAAACAAAACACAAAAAACAGACTAGGTAGGCACTGGTCCTGAAAGGCTCCAGACCAGTGGTTCTCCACCTGTAGATCGGTTGACACCCCTTTGGTGGTCGAACGATCCTTTCACAGGGGACGCCTAAAACCATTGGAAAATACAGATATTTGCATTATGATTCCTAACAGTAGCAAGATTACAGTTATGAAGTAGCAACAAAAATAATTTTATGGTTGGGGGTCACCACAACGTAAAGAACTGTATTAAAGGGTTGCAGCATTAGGAAGATTGAGAATCTCTGCTTCAGACTAGAGAGAGAAGCAAAAGAAGGGAAGCAAAAGAAATGTCTTTCAACATTTTCTTTCTTATTGGTTTCAGAGAGGAAGGGAGAGGGAGAAAGAAGCAGAAACATCAATGATGAGAATCACTGATTGGCTGCCTCGCCCCACACAGGATGGAGCCCGCAACCTGGGCATGTTCTCTGACTGGGAATCAAACCATGACCTCATGATTCATGTAGGTCGACGCTCAACTACTGAGCCATGCCTGCTGGGAAAAAGAGGTTTCCTTTTAATAATTGAGTCTCTTATTCCACAAATCATCATTTATCCTATCAGTTCCTTATCAATTCACACTGATGCTATTACCAGCTCTTTGCTACTTTTAGTGATGCTGTGGTGAGCATCCATGTACGACAGATCCCTAGCCATTACTTTAAATTTTCTTACCAAGAGATTCTTTGGATGGTTCCCCGGCATCATGTGCATTTGGGTCTACAAGTTGAATTTCATAATACTGTGGAAGAAAAATGCAAATAAAACAATTACATTTTAATGTGGTAGTGAATTTTTAGAAATTTTATTTCTGATAAATATTTATAATTCAAGGGATAAAAGGTAAAGTGAAAATGTGCCTGCATTTATCTAGCACTGCTTTTCAAAGCTTTCCACTAAAATAGGATAAAGAATATTTAAAATAGGTATGGTAGGGGAACTACCATAAATAATGCATATATACTGTATGGAAATGTTTAACAAATATTTAAAACTTAAGAAGAGTACAAGGAACAAAATAAGAAATAAGCATATATTAACAAGAAAACACTGTATACTAATAAAAGCCTACATGGTCTTTGCATCCTCACATGATCTCCTCACATCATAACAAAATGGCCACCACAAGATGACCACCACCACAAGATGGCCACCAAGAGAAGTCTGCCACAAGATAGCCAGCCAAGGAGGGTAGTTGGGGACAATCGGGCTGGCGGGAGAGTGTATTTGAGGGGGACCAGGCCTGCAGGGGATGGCAGCTGGGGGTGACCAGGCCTGCAGAGGAGGGTATTTGGGTGCAATAAGGCAGGCAGTGCAGCAGTTAGGCATCAATCAAGCCTGCAGGGGAACAGTTAGGGGGCAATTAGGCTGGCAGCCAGAAGCAGTTAGGGGCAATCAGGCAGGCAGGCAGGAGAGTGGTTAGAAACCAACAGTCCTGGACTCTGAAAGGGACGTCTAAGTGACATTTAGGTTGGAAGGGTCCCAGATTGGAGAGGGTGCAGGCCAGGCTGAGGGTCCCCTCTCATGCACAAATTTTGTGTACTGGGCATCTAATAAATACATAATTTAAAAATCAAAAGAATATTTGTTAAGTCTCAAAATCCATTCCTGATTATTACTATTAGTAAATTAGAAACAGAAAGATAACACCTTAACTTTAAAAAAAAAAGTCTTGAGAGAAATCCAAGATGGCGGCATAGGTAAACACCTATACTGCTGCCTCGCACAACAATTTCAAAACTACAACTAAAAGACAGAACGGACATCATCCAGAGCTGAGTGGAAGTTCTACAACTAGAGGGAAAGAGAGGGGCTCACGGAGACCCAGAGGAGCTGCAAAAAGCTGAGGTACGGAGACGCGTGCTGAGAGAGCGGGTGCCGGAGTACCTGGCTGGCTTTCTCTGGCGGGAGGGAAACGGAGACTCCCAACGGCATTGAACCCCTTATCTTACGACACTAAACCCCAGATCCAGCCAAGACTCATACGGGGGGAGTTTAGACTGTGAAAAGGGAGAAGTGCACAGAAATTTAGGGGAGTTGCAAAGGATCGGAGGTCTGGTCGCGCACGGCACCACGCGGAGGACAGATTGCTGATTGTGCCGCTGGCTTTCGCGAGTGGGCGGGAGACAGACCCTCCGAACTGTGCCACTTCTGAGTCCACTGAGCCCCTGTTTTGGGCGAAACCCTGGGGACCTAGACTTGTGTGGTCCTGGTTCGCAGGGGAGCCGGAAAGGCAGCGGTTAGAGGCGCTGCGGGTGCACGCGCGCACAAGGACCGCTCCAGCCATTACCCAGTCATGTGAGACTCAGGGGCCGTGGAGGGCGGGGCCGACTGGAAGGCAAGGCGGTCCCTTAAGCACTGAGACTCCACCCTCCCAAGCTCAGCAGAGGCTTCTGCGGCTGATTCCACCACAGAAGTTTCCCCGGCACAGTGAAAATGCCGAGACAAGGGAAGGGATTACAAGCAAAAGAAATGGAGGAAAAAAAACGACTGGATATAGAGTTCAAAACCATGCTTATAAGGTTTTGCAAGAATATGCTAGAAAAGATGGATAAATTTAGTGAGACCCAAGAGGAGATGATAAATACACTGACTGAAATAAAAACTATTATGCAGAGTACTAACAGCAGACTAGAGAAAGGCAAGGATCAAGTCAAAAATTTGAAATATAAAGAAGCAGAAAACATTCAACTGGAAAAGCAAGAAGAGAAAAGAATCCAAAAATGTGAACATAATGTAAGGAGCCTCTGGGACAGCTTCAAGCGTACCAACATCAGAATTGTGGGGGTGCCAGAAGAAGAGAGAAAGCAAGATACTAAAAACCTGTTTAAAGAAATAATGACTGAAAACTTCCCACATCTGGTAAAAGAAATAGACTTACAAGGCCAGGAAGCACACAGAACCCCAAATAAAAGGAACCCAAAGAGGACTACACCAAGACACATCATAATTAAAATGCCAAGAGCAAAAGAGAAAGAGAGAATATTAAAAGCAGCAAGAGAAAAACAGTTTATTACCTACAAGGGAGCACCCATACGACTGTCAGCTGATTTCTCAACAGAAACGATGCAGGCCAGACGGGAGTGGCAAGAAATATTCAACGTGATGAACAACAAGAACCTACAACCAAGAATAATCTATCCAGCAAAGCTATCATTCAGAATTGAAGGGCAGATAAAGACCTTCACAGAGAAGAAAAAGCTAAAGGAGTTCATCAACTCCAAACCAGTATTATATGAAATGCTGAAAGGTACCCTTTTAGAAGAGGAAGAAGAAAAAGGTAAAAGACAAAAAATTATGAACAACAAATACACATCTGTCAACAAGTGAATCTAAAAATTAAGTGAATTAAAAATCTGATCAACAGAATAAACTGGTGAATATAATAGAATCAGGCGCACAGAAAAGGAGTAGACTGATAATTCTCAGGAGGACAAAAATCATAAAGCATCAAACAGACTGTGAAATTATAGCAGAAAGATTAAAGTTAGGTGAGGTAAATAAGTGATCAATCAAAGGACTTGTATGCATGCTTATAAACATAACCAATGATCACAGACACTGGGGGGTTTGGGTACGCCTGGGAGGGAGGGGGGCAATGGGGAGATATGTATAAAAAATTAATAAAAATTAATAAAAAAAATGGGCAACAAACCTAAATAGAATGTTTTTGAAAGAAGACATAAGGAAGGCCAAGAGACACATGAAAACATGCTCAAAATCATTAATTATCCAAGAGATGCAAATCAAAATGACAATGCGATACCATCTCACACCTATCAGTATGGCTATCATCAACAAATCAACAAAAGGACAAGTGCTGGAGAGGATGCGGAGAAAAAGGAACCCTTGTGCACTGCTGGTGGGAATGCAGACTGGTGCAGCCACTGTGGAGCACAGTATGGAGTTTCCTCAATAAACCAAAAATGGAACTGCCATTTGACCCAGTAATCCCACTCCTAAAAATATATCCTAAGAAACTAAAAAAAATATATCCTAAGAAACTAGAAATACCAATCAGAAAGGATATATGCACCCCTATGTTCATAGCAGCACAATTTAGCTAAGGTTTGGAAACCGCTTAGGTGCCCATCAGCAGATGACTGGAACAGAAAACTATGGTACATCTACACAATGGAACACTATGCTGCCATAAAAAAGAAGGAATTCTTACTGGAGAGCACTATGCTAAGTGAAAGAAGCCAGTCAATGAAAGAAAAATTCCACATGATCTCACTCATTTATGCATAAATAAAGAACATTATAAACTGATGAACAAAAAGATAGATACAGATGCAGTAAAGCATCAAACAGACTGTAAAATTACAGCAGGAAGGTTAGGGAAAGGTGGGGTAGATAAGAGATCAACCGAAGGACTTATATGCATGCATATAAGCATAACCACTGGACACAAGACACTGGGGGGTGAGGGCATGCAGGGGTGTGGTTTGAGCGGGTCAATGGAAAGATATGTTCACATGTAATACATTAGTAAAAAAAAGATTGCCATGAAAAAAAAAAAAAAAGTCTTGCTCAAAACAATATTTCATTGCCTACTATAGGATAAAATACTGCAATGGATGGGGGTAGAAGTGAGGGTTCATTACTTGCAAAGCCCTGAAAGTGCTTCTGTGATTCTGTATATATCTAAAATAATAAAAGCCTAAGCAACCTTTACAGTGAAATGACCAGAACTACAGGTCACTCTGATGCACACTGACCACCTGGGGGCAGACACTAAAAATAGGAGCTGCACCCTGGTGGTCAGTTCACTCCCACAGGGGGAGCACGCTCAGCCAGAAGCTGGGCTCATGGCTGGCAAGCACAGTGGCAGTGGCAGGAGCCTCTCCTGTCTCCATTACAGGCTGTGATAAGAAGCCGGGGTCTCCAACTGCAAAAGCCCCAAACTGTGAGAGGGATGTCTGACTTCCAGTTTAGGCCTGATCCCGGAAGAAATTGGGCCTAAACTGGCAGGCAGACATCCCTCAATAGGTCTTGGATTGTGAGAGGGCACAGGCTGGGCTGAGGGACCTACCCACCTCCTACCCCTCCAGTCCACGAATTTCGTGCCCCAGGTCTCTAGTTTACATATAAACATTGTTTAAGAAAGAGAATGAATAACTTCTTTGTCTCTTTTCATGGCCTTTGTTTAGACATCTATTTTATCAGATTGTTATCTCAGCTTTTTTTTTCCTTTTGCAGGACTATCTTTTTCCATCCCTTCACGTTCAGTCTTTGTGAATCTTTTGTTCCGAGATGGGTCTCTTATAGATAGAATATATATGCCTCATGTTTTCTTATCCATTGAGGTATCCTCTGTTTTTTATTGGAATATTTAATCCATTTTCATTAAAGTTATTATTGATAAGTACTTACTTATTGCCACTTTTTTCTTTATATCTATGTTCCTCTCTCTCTTTTTCTTCTTAAAGCTGTCCCATTAACTTAACATTTTTTGCAATGCTGGTTTGGTGGTAATGAAATCTTTTAGTCTTTTTCTTTTTTTCTGGGAATCTCTTTATTTCACCTTCAATTTTAAATGATATCCTGGTTGGAGAGAGTAGTCTTGAGCTTTGGTCCTTGCTTTTCATTAGTTTGAATACGACATGACAATCCCTCTGGGATATAGTGATGCTTTTTGTTTTGGGGACTTTTTTAAAAATCAGCTGATAGCTTTATGGAAACTCTCTGTTTCTCTCTTGCTGACTTTTTGATTATCTCTTTGTCTTTAACTTTTGCCATTGTAATTATGATGTATGTTGATGTGGATCTCTTTTGAGTGCATCTTGATTGGGACTCAGTGCTTCCTGAACTTGTATGACCTTTCCTTTCACCAAATTAGAGAAGGTTTCAGTCATTCATTCTTCAAAAAGGTTTTCTACCCTTTTCTCTCTTTTTTCTCCTTGTGGTACCCCTATGATATTGGGGTGGATATTGTTACCTTTCATTGTGTCCCAAGCTTCACTGAAATAATCCTGTGTCTATTATTGTCATTGTTTATTGTCCTCATCTATTAAGTTTTGTGTGGGACTCAGTCATGCAATTTATTTTATCTCTTTAGCTGGATGCTCTAAGAATTTCCTTGTGTGGGTTAATTGGCTCTCCTGTTATAATTGGGTCTTGATTGTCTTTATCCTTTTGGTGGATGGAATCCCCTCAGGATGGATGATTTTGAAGCCAAACTTTGACCACATCATGTGAGCTGTTTTAAGATGCTGACAGAAAAAAAGAAAAACCATGCAAAAGAACCCAACAGCTACAACAAGAAGAACTGCAGTTTTTGGGAATCCAAATGGCGGCATAGGTAAATACCTATACTGCTGACTCGCAGAACAATTTCAAAACTACAACTAAAAGACAGAACGGACATCATCCAGAACCACAGGAAAGCTGGCTGAGTGGAAGTTCTACAACTAGAGGGAAAGAGAGGGGCTCACTGAGACCCAGAGGAGCTGCAAAAAGCTGAGGTACGAAGACGCGCGCGAGGAGAGAGTGGGTGCCGGAGTACCTGGCTGGCTTTCTCTGGCGGGAGGGAAACGGAGACTCTCAAAGGCATTGAACTCTTATCCTACGACACTAAACCCCAGATCCAGCCGAAACTCATACAGGGGGAGTTTGGACTGTGAAAAGGGAGAAGTGCACGGAAATTTAGGGGAGTCGCAAAGGATCAGAGGTCTGGTCGTGCACGGCACCACCCGGAGGACAGATTGTTGATTGTGCCACTGGCTTTCGCGAGTGGGCGGGAAGCAGACCCTCCCAACTGTGCCACTTCTGAGTCCACTAAACCCCTGTTTCGGGCGAAACCCTGGAGACCTAGACTCCTGTGGTCCTGGTGCGCAAGGGAGCCAGAAAGGCAGTGGTTAGAGGTGCTGCGGGCGGCGCACAGGACCGCTCCAGCCATTACCCAGTCATGTGAGACTCAGAGGCCGTGGAGGGCGGGGCCGACTGGCAGGCAAGGCGGTCCCTTAAGCCCTGAGACTCCACCCATCCCAAGCTCAACAGAGGCTTCTGCGGCTGAATCCAGCACAGAAGTTTCCCCGGCATAGTGAAAATGCCGAGACAAGGGAAGGGATTACAAGCAAAAGAAATGGAGGGAAAAAAATGACTGGATATAGAATTCAAAACCACGCTTATAAGGTTCTTCAAGAATATGCTAGAAAAGATGGATAAATTTAGTGAGACCCAAGAGGAGATGAAAAAGGACCAACTAGAGATGCAAAAGATCCAACTAAAGATGAAAAAAGACCAACTAGAAATTAAACATACACTGACTGAAATAAAAACTATTATACAGAGTCCTAACAGCAGACTAGAGAAAGGCAAGGATCAAGTCAAAAATTTGAAATATAAGGAAGCAGAAAACATTCAACTGGAAAAGCAAGAAGAGAAAAGAATCCAAAAATGTGAAGATAATGTAAGGAGCCTCTGGGACAGCTTCAAACGTACCAACATCAGAATTGTGGGGGTGCCAGAAGAAGAGAGAGAGCAAGATACTGAAAACCTATTTAAGGAAATAATGACTGAAAACTTCCCACATCTGGTAAAAGAAATAGACTTACAAGTCCAGGAAGCACACAGAACCCCAAATAAAAGGAATCCAAAGAGGACCACACCAAGACACATCATAATTAAAATACCAAGAGCAAAAGACAAAGAGAGAATATTAAAAGCAGCAAGAGAAAAACAGTTCATTACCTACAAGGGAGCACCCATACGACTGTCAGCTGATTTCTCAACAGAAACGATGCAGGCCAGATGGGAGTGGCAAGAAATATTCAACGTGATGAACCGCAAGAACCTACAACCTAGAATAATCTATCCAGCAAAGCTATCATTCAGAATTGAAGGGCAGATAAAGACCTTCACAGAGAAGAAAAAGCTAAAGGAGTTCATCAACTCCAAACCAGTATTATATGAAATGCTGAAAGGTACTCTTTTAGAAGAGGAAGAAGAAAAAGGTAAAAGACAAAAAATTATGAACAACAAATACATATCTATCAACAAGTGAATCTAAAAATTATGTGAATTAAAAATTTGATCAACAAAATAAACTGGTGAATATAATAGAATCAGGAGCACAGAAAGGGAGTAGACTGATAATTCTCAGGAGGACAAAAATCATAAAGCATCAAACAGACTGTGAAATTACAGCAGAAAGATTAAAGTTAGGTGAGGTAGATAAGTGATCAATCAAAGGACTTGTATGCATGCATATAAGCATATCCAATGATCACAGACACTGGGGGGTCGGGGTATGCCTGGGAGGGAGGGGGGGCAATGGGGGGAAATGTATAAAAAATTAATTAAAAAATTAATTTAAAAAAAAGAACTGCAAAAGAAAAAGCAATTTAGAACAGAGAAAAGAACACAAGAATAACAAAAGAAAAAAAGCAGAATACCAGAATAAAAAGGGGAAGAAAAAAAAATATGAAAGGTGAAAGGGAGAGAAAAATATAAAAATAAAACATAGGAAAAGAAAAAATAAGAGGTAAAAAATAAGAGAAAACTTTAAGAAAAAAAGAAAAGAAAGAAAAATAGAATAAGAAAAGGAAAGAGAAAATAAGAGCTATAAAAGGAAAAAAACAATAATAAAGCAATAAAAAATAAAAGAATGAAAAAGAACAAACTGAGGTGTTGGGTGTTTAGTGCCTGCTGAGATCTCCATTTGGATCTTGTGCTTATGTTATATGAGGGTATTTTGTGGGGAATTTAGAGGCCTTGCAGTGGGTACTTGGGTGCTAACCAATGTCAGAAGCTGTCCATAATCGGCTCTCAGCTACCTGGTCAAAGCTTCAAGTGATCCACAGTTTATGTCTGCCTCTGCTGAGTTTAGTTGCACAACAGAGGGGCCCATCTGAGCTCCAAGACCCACATGTTAGAAGCATGGGTTCCAGGAGCAGGTCAACAAATGTCCCTAGGTACCTTGGGAACTGCCATCACCATGTCCTGGAATGTTTCCCTGCCCTCCAGAGGGTGGAGCCCCTCGAAAGCAGGCTATGAGGGTCTGCTGGAAGCTGGGAGTGCCACTGAGATTCCTGGGAAAGGAAGGGAAATGGCTCCACCTGAAGCCAATCACAGATGTGCTCTAAGTCTGACCAACCCATAGACCCAGACTTGGTCTCAGCTACTGCCTCCTCAGCGGGGATGGAGAGGGTGGGGTGAGCGGGGATTCCAAAAATGGGATGAGCTTCTCCAGGTTGATGGGAGGGGCTGAGCCTCTCAGGAAGAATAGATGCTGTGGTATCAATGGGGATGGCCAACCACAGGGATCTTGGCAGCTTCTCTACCACGTCTTTCCCCAATGCCTCCCACCCCAGACTCTCCTCAGGTGACTCTAGTTGCACTGCCCTCCCTCTGCTGAAGTCTAGGGTGAGTGGCTGTGAACAAAAAGCCTGCACTCTGACCCTTTAAAAGATAAGCGATTTGTCCCTGGCAGGATTCATCTCTCCCTGGTGAATAGAAGCCCCAAGTCTTTCAACCCTGGATGTTACCTAGGTGGCTATCCCCAGCTCTGGTACTCGGGGATGGGAAGCTTAGATAGGGGATCCAGGCCTCACTCCTCTCGGGGGAATCCCTCCACCCACCCCTGCAGCTGAAATATCCCCCCATACTCTTAGGGTGCTGCTCATGGGACCTGGACTATCCTTTCTCATGACCCCTGCTTTCCCAGCAGTCCCCAGGTAGTTTCTGCTTTTCCTTGTTTAAAAAATCTCCTCTTTTAACTAGTCTTCAGTTGCTAATTCAGAGTGAATGTTCCCTAATTGCATTTTACTTCTAGTTTGGCTCCAGCAGAAGGTGCAAGCAAGATCTCCCTACTCTACCGCCATCTTCTCCGTTACCTAATTCCAAATCTCTCTATATAAAACCCTAATATGCAAATAGACCAGATAGCACAACAACCGAACAAACAGTTGCTATGATGCTATGACATGCGCTCGCCATCAGGGGGCCCACACGGAACATGATAGGCGTTGTAGCAGGTGGCAGAGCACAGAACATAGTGGGTGTTGGCTGGGGTGGAATGGTGGGGCAGGCCACTGGGGGCACCAGACCAAAATGGGGCGCTGGTTGCTGTCATCGAGGCGAGCCTCTGGTGGTTACTGACAAGTCTTTGCTCCCACGTTATACAGTGTTGCCCAGCACTCCCACCTGCTGCCAGTGTCAGAGCTGCTGCTCACACCTGCTGCTGGCCCCCCGTGTCAGTCGTGACCACTCAGCACTGTCAGCAGGTGGAAGTGGCAGCTGGTGTTCCCAATCACATTTGAGAACTCCTCCACCTTCCCCTGCTCCTGAGGGACAATCAGGGCAGCAGCCACCAGTCCCACCCACTGCTGGCACCAGCACCAATCACTCCATACCATCAGCAGGTGCAAGTGGGGCTGACACCATCAGCATATGGGAGCAGCGGCTGCAGGAGCAGGGCTGCTAGTAAGAAGGGAATCGGCACCTCAGTGGGAGGATCTGGGTGGAGGCCTGGAGGATGAGCCCAGACCCTCCCCCCCACCTGTGCCCACAGTTCTTTTTAAGATGCACAAATTCGTGCCCTGAACCCCTAGTGTTTAATTACAGATGACACTGCAATAAGTGTGCTTTTCTATATTTTTCATTATCTTCTTCGGAAAATTTACTGGGAGTGTAATTGCTCAAAGGATACCTGTGTTTTTTAGGGCCTTTAAGTCATATTGCCAAGATACTTCCCAGAAATTGCAACATTTAGATACCTACATATCTAAAGAATTAGGGAATGTGCTTTAGGAAAACAAAAAAAATATGTCATAGCTATTTTAAAACACAAAACAGCCAGGAGTGCAAAATATTACCTGAGGGCGAACCATTTCTCCTGCCGCAATTTTCCTCTCCTCATTCACCAAGCTAATAATTGTTTGATTAACAAGTGGTGCGTTTGCACCTTCAATCTTTGCAATAATCTTGCCATTCTATGAAGGAAAAGAAAACACGAAGGAAACATGCATGTTCAAGATAAGTAAAAAGTTAGCACTTCAAGTAAACTAAGTTACCCCACCCTGACACATACTTCCAGCATTCCTTTCTAAGCAATTGTATTAGCCATTTAATAATAAGGTTTCAGTGTCTGGCCAGTAGTGCACAGTGGTTGAGTGTCAACCCATGCACCAATAGGTCACCGGTTCAGTTCCTCTTGGTTTTAGCCTAACTGCACTGGGAAACCTTCAGAATATTTAAACAGAGGCAGTGACCATGATTAAAACTATTGTTTGTTAAGATCATTTCACCTACTTGTGGAGAAAGGATTAGAAGGGAACAGGAGAAGAGATATAAAGTTAGAAGCCATTCTAGAGGTGATGATGAGAGAGATGGTTGCACAGTCTCTGGCAGTGATGAGATGAAAACACAAACACACACACACACAGTCTGAGGAAATCTTGGGTGGTAAAATTGATAGATCCAAGGTTTGGTGAGGAGTGGGTATGATGTAAAGAGAAGTCGCTAAGACAACTTTCTGTTCTGGTTTTAGAAACTGGATCAATGAAGATGTTATTTACCCAAAGAGACAATACTAGAAGACCATGTTTTCTGGAGAGAGGGAGAATTAGATCAATTCATTGTGAGATGCCCTTTAGACAACCAAGGGTAAAAGTCAAGGCACCAGTTAGACGCTCAAGTCTGGAGCTCCAGCATAGGGTTTGGCTGAAGATGTAAACTTGAGTTATTGATATTATCAGAGTGACAACTGAAACTGTGTGTGGAGATTTTCTGAGTAAAGTATATGGCAGGATAGAGTCAATATTTAATAGCTGAGTAAAGAAGGAATAAATCTGCAAAGGAGATGGAGAGGGAGTAGCATCTGAGAAGGCAAAAGAAAAACCAAGGCGCGGGGGGGCCCCCCCCACCACACACACAGAAGCAAATGTTTCCAAAGGATGACTTGGTTGGTCACTGTATTCAATATAGTTGAGAGGTACAATATGATGAGATCTAAAAGTATTCATTATATTTAGCAATAAGCTGACAATTGGATACATTAGCAATAGTAAATTTGGTGGAATAAATCAGATAGCAGTTAGATTGAATGGGTGTGAGGTTAATAGGATGAGAAGAAATGGAGTAAAAAGAAACATAAAAACTCTTCTGAGAAATGTAGCTGTGAACTAAAGGAGAGAGATGGATAGAAGCTGGGGAAGGACATGTTATCAAAAAAGAAGTATTCTATTTTAATTGGAAAGAGTTAGCTTATAGTCAAAGGCCAATGAGAAGGATCCAGTTGAGAAAGGCTTAAATGAAACCTGACATTCTAATTACCATTTCCCATTAAAGGGAACTTTCCAACAATTTTATGAGCTTTCTAATGTCCCTTGAAACAGCCCTTCCAGAGGAAACTTGGTGAAAAGAACTTGGTGTCAGCCCGGCCATTGTGGGAATATTGGAATACACTAACAAAGGACTTGATGATAGTTTTCTGTTTACAGATTGAGGCTCCTAATGCTTTCAAATATGGAGCATAAGTGATAACAAAGTCAGAGGCATAAACGCGGGAGTGATTGAATGAGGTGCACTGCAAGAAAAGTTCATTGAAAATTAGGTGGTCAAGAATTGAGAGTCCAGTCCTGGCCAGGGGGTGCAGTTGGTTGGAGTGTCGACCCAAATCAATGTTTCTTCCTCTTTCTTTCTCTCCCCCTTCCTCTCTCTTTAAATATCAATAAAAGCATATCCTTGGGTGAAGATTTTTTTAAAAATTGAGAGTCCAGGATGTTGGGTAGGTTGTCAGTGTAGATACTGACGTCCCATCTTGATGGCAGGACTTGGTGTGAAATGAAGTCTTTAAGCCACAAGCTCAAATCGTTAATCATCCACACAACTGACCTGAAGGCCAGTAGAGGAGAGGAGTGAGGTGGGAGTGAGGTGCACTTTCTGTCTTCATTTGTAACCAAATTGAGTGGGCCTCCAACAAATAAGGAAAAGAAGTTTATTGTAGTGAAAAATAAAGAAACATCAATTCTACTCCTGGCCTCAAGAACCATCTGAGAAAACAGTTCTGGGCCGCAGAGAACATGCCCAAAGTCAGGAACCTGTCTTAAGGAAAGACAAGGAAGTGGAACAAAAGCTCAGAGCAAGGGGTGAAGTTCTCAGAAGCCAGACAACAGCTTACATCAGTTCCAAATGTCACATGGGAGAAGGGTTTGAACTAGAGAAATGGGTCAGGAAAAAAAAAATCTGAGCATTCGAAGGATGGATTTGCAGATAAAAGAATATGGACCGGATGTTCCGTTTAAGGTCTAGTGACCAGGCCTGGATAACTTGGCAGGGTGATGGTCATCCCAGAGCTCCAGTCTTTCTTCCTCAGTCCCATGCTCCTAACTGCTGCTGCTGCTGCTGCTGCTAGAGTCTCCTCATGTCCCATTAGCTTAAGCCCCTTCCTGCTTCATGTCATTACTCATTCTGGTTCCCTAAACAAATTCCAGGCCAGGGGTCAGCAAACTATGACCCAAAGCAGAGCCAGTATTTGGGCAAAGCTGAAAATAGTTAGTATCTGGCCCTTTACAGAAGAAGCTGCCTGACCCCTGATCTCCTTTAGTTGCTACAGATCCAGATCTGCAATGCAACCATAAACTCAATGAATCCAGTAATTCAGTTCCTTGAAGGCATTGCACAAGTATTATTTAACAGAAAGGAAAAGTTATATCCAAGAAGTGTTTTTAAGTCATTGTTTTTAATAGAAAAGATGAGAATTGCAGTACCCAGCAGCAGTGGAGGTCCTTGCCCTCTGGGCGAGGCCTTTCCTTACCACCTGAGGTCTCTAGCTCCGGAGCAGCCACACTCTTGTCACACTCATTAGCACTGAACTGTGTACTCTCCTCTTAAAAAATAGCACTTACTATGGTTTTCTGATTATGAAAGTTGTGTGTTTACCACAGAATATTTGGAAAATACAGAAAAGTATAAAGAAGAAAAGTGAAATCATGCATCCTTTCCCCATAATAGAGTCTGATGAATGCACTTTCTGTCTTCATTTGTAAATACAGAGCTAGACGTAATACATATTACAAAATAGTGATCCCACAGCTATTTACTTGGATTGATATATATGAATATTTATAACAAAATCTCTCCTACTGGGAATCTAAGAAATTTCCAATTTTTCACTCCTGTAAATAAAATTCATCATACAAATGTCTGATTATTTTTTTAATATATTTTTTTATTGATTTCAGAGAGGAAGGAGAGGGAGATAAAAACATCAATGATGAGAGAGAATCTTTGATTGGCTACTTTCTGCACACTTCCCATTGGGGATTGCAGCCCAGGCATGTGCCCTGATCCTTAAGTGAACCATGACTTCCTGGTTCATAGGTCAACACTCAACCACTGAGCCACACTAGCCAGGCTGTCTGGTTATTTCTTTAAGAAAGGTAAGTACATCTTGTGTTTCATTTCCCTGATCAGCTCAGAGTGTGATAGTCTAATTTCTCCATTATTAGCTCCTAGAAGTCAGGTTACATAAAATATATTAATTGATAAGCAAAGATGAAGTAAAAAATCGATAATGACTTTCACCAGAAAAGAGTTCTGTGGTAATTTTATAATGCTACTTGCTCTTTAGCTAGAAATTGGAAACTGATCATACATTTGAGAAAATAAATATTATACTTACAACACTAAAAAGAAAGACAGGTTCACAATTATCTCTAAATGGCTGCAAGGTCAAAATGTTGTCAGCTTCAGCCTGGAAAACATATATTAATATTTCACATGATAATATAAGAAACTATATCCAAGTCATTAGATATATTATATACAAAAACAACAAACACAAAGACACATATATTTTATTTTTATATTCACTCAACATTGTCTTATAATGCTATAGTTATTTTAAGGATCAAATTGCAAACACTGGCATGTCAGGCTCTGCATCATTTGGCCTCAACCTGACTTCTGGCTCTTCACATTTATAGTGCCCGACTACCACCACCACTACCACCACCAAAAAAAAAAAAAAAAAAGAAAGAAAGAGGCTGAAAGAAAGTAATCTATCATATTAAAGAACAGAAGTCAAATATTTTGTTTTAAAATAATCAGAATCATCATTACAATGTTTATATCATAATAAAGCACTCACATGTAAAGCATTTAATAACATTATAAAAGAACAATAAATAATTTTTAGTGAATTTTATATGTATTGGTACAATGTTAGTACAAGTCTCCAAGTGTTTTAAAAGGGAAGATAACAAAAAAAAATGTATTTGACCATTCAGCTTAAGGTGATGTAAAAGATAATCAATGTCATAGGTCTTAATTTTGGATTTAAATTTACAAGTTCAGAAAGGTCCCCTTTAGTTGGCTACCTGCAGAAAGTAAAATATCCAGCAGAGGGCGACTGTCCATTGTTTACAATGGAGGTTTGGAAACTAGGAATTCATTTTCTTTACCCTTTAGAAGTCCTATAAAAACAGCATCAATTTATGTGAATATACTATTGTTGAATGCGCTCAAACAAAACAGAAAATAAACCATTCAAGGACAACGCACATGTTTTTTGTTTGTTTGTTGTTGTGGGGTTTTTTTGGTTAAATTTAACAGATGCAAGTATGGTAGTTAGGCATATTTTGGAAAGACTACTAGCACTTCCCAGTGGAATAGACATAGTCATGGAACTGATGCCTGTGGAGTAGGCTGAGGTGTTCATCTGGTTTGGGTACTGCTGTGAGTTCAGTCATAAACTTCAGGCCTGTATCCTCACACAGCTCTGAGCTGTGTGTGCTGAGTTAGGAGCCTAACAACAAGATTAATAGAATTTTCTGATGATGCTTAATGGTCTGTGATCCATTTGCCAGCTGTTAGATCCTTCTGATGCTGTCTTTTATCTTCTTACTAGAAGTCTGGTGCACGAAATTCATGTATAGGGGGGTGTCTTTCAGCCCAGCCTGTTCCTTCTCCAATCTGGGACCTCTGAAGGGATGTCCGACTGCCCATTTAGGCCTGATCCTAAACAGACAGTCAGACATCTCTCTCACAATCCAGGACTGCTGGCTCCCAATTGCACACCTGTCTGTCTTCCTGATTGCCCCTAACCGCTTCTGCCTACCAGCCTGATTACCCCCTAATCACTCCCCTGACAGGCTGATTGATGCCTAACTGCTCCCCTGCTAGCCTGTTTGCCCCTAACTGCTCTCCCCTGCAGGCCTGGATCCTCCCCAACTGCCCCTTCCTGCAGGTCTGGTCTCCCCCAACTTCCCTACTCTGCCAGCCTGGTCACCCCTAACTGCCCTCCCCTGCAGGCTTGATTGCCCCAACTGACCTCCCTTTCAGGCTTGGTCCCTCCCAACTGCCCTACCCTGCTGGCCTCATCACCAACAACTGCCCTCCTTTGCAGGCCTGATCCCTGATAACTGCCCTCCCATCTGGCCATCTTGTGGTGGCCATCTTGTGTCCACTTGGAGGCATGATTTTTTGACCACATGGGGGCAGTCATCTTTTGTGTTGGAATGATGGTCAATCTGCATATTACTCTATTATGAAATAGGATAGAGGTCTGCTGCATGGTGGGGGCCAGCTGGTTTGCCCTGAAGGTTGTCCTGGATCAGGGTGGGTGTTTTCTTGGGGTATGGGGCTCCTGGGCGAGGGGCCTGTCGTGGATTGCAGGCCAGCTCTGCCCCCAAGTGACCCAAGTGAGGTCCTGGTATCTCGGATTTATTTATCTTCTACAATTAAAACTTTGTAGCCTGGAGCAGAGCCAAGCCTTCTGCGTGCCATTGAAATTTGTTGCCTTAAGCACCAGCCAGGGTGTGCAGAAATCTTGGCTTCCTCCATCGCCAGGGGCAACCCAAGCCTCTCTCCTGCTCTCTCTGTGGCTGTAGCCATCTTGGTTGGGTTAATTTGCATACTCGCTCTGACTGACTGATGGGCATAGCTGGTGGGTGTAGTGGAGGTATGGTCAATTTGCATATTACTCTTTTATTAGATAGGATACCAACCCATTTTCTAATGCATGTGCTAATCCTCTTTAGACTCCATTCTCTGTTCTCTGAAGTTAGGTTTTGCTCCTTGCCAAGAATCAACTTTAGAATCATATTCCTGCCCCATTTGGGTAGTTCTGACTCTTTAGAGTAAAACAGGTTGTTATGGAAAGCTGTCTTTTAAAGCACTACAAGGGCCTGCCCTGTCTAGTGTGGCTCAGAAGGGTCGTGAGCTTGATTCCCAGTCAGGACACATACCTAGGTTGTAGGTTCCATCCCTGGTTGGGGTGTGTGTGGGAGACAACCAATCGATGTTTCTCTCTCACATCAATGTTTCTCTTACACTCTATAAAATATATATGTACTTGAAGCATGGTGCATGAAATTTGTGCATGGGTAGGGCCCCAAGGCCTGGCCAGCAATAAGGTCCCATCTGTGGGGTGACCAGAGGGGCAATCAGGGGGCCCCCACTGGCACCTGCTTTGGCTGGCTTGGGGCCTGCGGGCTCAGAGCAGCTCCTGTGTTGAGCGCCAGCCCCCTGGTGGTCAGTGCCTGTGATAGCAATTGGTCATTCCACCAGTCATTCCATAGTTCGGTTGATTTGCATATTAGGCTTTTATTATATGGGATTTTTAAAACTTTTCTAGATAAACAGATTTAAGGATATTCTATAGCCACTTACTCTCTCATTTTATTTTACTTTTTCTTTTTGGTTCTTTGCCACTTACTGTCTTGAAGATAAAGCTTGAGATTGCTTATTTATGGAGAGGACAGTCAAACACAGTGAGCAATCTCATCCCAAGGCCTGGTTTGGGAGGGGTCAAGGAAGGCCTAAAGCATGCAATGTGTTGAGGTTTCATGTTTCCTTCAGGAGACTGTAGGGACAGGGAGTAAAGGTAATGTAATTAGTTATCTTATGTCTAGGGGGTTTGGGCATGTTTCTGCCTAGTGGAAACAGAATGTGAGCCACAGTTATACTTTTAAATTTTCTAGTAGCCACATTGAAAAACTAAACAGAAACAGTTGAAACTAATATTAAAATATGATCTTTTTAACATGTGATCAATGTAAACATTATTGAGACATTTCACATTCCTTTCTTCATACTAAGTCTTCAAAATCTAGTGTGTATTTTACACTTAGGGTATATCTCAATTTATGGGCTAAATTTTAATCATAATCTAATTTGATTTCATAAAATTTACAGTTAAAAAAAGATTCATATACTTTAAAAGTCTTACAATAATTGAATTGAGTAGAGTTTTCTAATTTAAATACATCAATTCAAAATAAAAAATCAGTTCCTAAGTCACATTAGCATATTTCAGTGTTCAAAAGACACTTGTGCCTAGTGGCCACCATCCTACTAATAAAAGAGTAACATGCAAATTGACAATCACTTCAATACAAAGATGGCTGCCCCCATGCAGACACTAGATGGCCAACACAAGATGGCCTGCAGGGGAGGGCAGTTGGCAGGGACAAGGCCTACAAGGGAGGGCAGTTGTAGGTGGTCAGGCCAGCAGGGGAGGGCAGTTGGGAGGTGACTAGGCCTGAAGGGGAGGGCAGTTAGGGACAATCAGGCCTGCAGGGGAGGGCAGTTAGGGCAATCAGGCTGGCAAGGGAACAGTTAGGCATCAATCAGGCTGGCAGGGGAGGGGTTAGGGGGTGACCAGGCTGGCAGGTAGAAGTGGTTAGGAGCAATAGGAAGGCAGGCAGATGAGCAGCTGGGAGACAGCAGTCCTGGATTGTGAGAGGAATGTCCCAAATTGGAGAGGGTGCAGGCTGGGGTGAGGGACACTCATCCCCACCCAATGCATGAATTTCATGCACTAGGCCTCTAGTATTAGATAACAAAGCTCTAAGTAGTTAATAATTTAATGTGGATATATTGAAAAGTACAATGAGTTCCAATGAGTTTGGCTATAATATTTTAATCCCTTGGGTGGCAAATAAATGAGGAAAATCACTATCATTGGAAAATTGCTACCTGGTAAATGCCCAGAGTTCTTGCCAAAGCTATTCAGTAAATAGTACTTGCAGCCCTTATTCTAAGAGACACACTACATAAGGTCAGATGAAAGGAAACATCAATAAACCAATAACCATTTTTCTGATTTTCTAATGTCCACAACATGGTCAATAACCTCAATGTTATGGCATGATTATAACATTAAGGTAAAAATCTCATTGCCTGTAACTGTTTATTCTCAGATCAGGTAAAACGAAATATATATTAAAACTTCCCAGTAAACACTGTCCATTTTGAAGAGTTGACAGGTTGTTTAAATCAAGACAATCCTTATTATAACACCTAAAGTAACAAGAAAACAATAGTGTTATGGAAACTAAATCCTTACTACAACAAAATGCAGAATTTCGTCTTCGTTCAGCTCATTTTTCAGTTTCCTGAATAACGTTTGCATTGCTTTGCAGGGTCCACACCAGGCTTGGTAAACATCGATCACTGGAAGATGGTGATATTTATGAAAGAACAGAGTCAAACATTCTGAAATAGCACCTCATCCCAGGGCTGGGGCAGGGGCAAGGACAAAGACATAGCAGGGCTTTATGTGGAAGTAGGGAGCCCGCTCTGGGCTAAGGTGCCATGAGGTGCCCTGGGCCAAACTCCAGGTTACTGGTCAATGGGGGAGCCCCAGTACCTGTTAGGCCTTTGTTCTGCAACATCTCATCCCAGAGGCTTTGAGTGTTGATGACAGCCTGCAAAATGGAAGGCACTGTATGGGGCCTTCAAGTGCTGGTGCACCAAGTAAAGAATTGCTGCTAGGTCATGCCTACCTGTAACTGGATTTCTCGCTTTTTGCCTGCCATTTATCCACTATCACACGAGAAAGGGGAGAAAAATAGAAAACATTTCAGAGGAATTTAAATCCTGTCCTGTTTGTGCGTTCAAGCAACATCTTAATGCCCCAGAGAAATGTCCCTTCCATATCATGGGGCTTATGTACTCCCCCCAGAGAGACTCCAGTGTCTTCCAGGCCTCTTCCTGCCAGGTGCTCTGCTAATGCTTCCTTGCAACAGCCAAACGTCTTGTTAGCATGAGAATCCTGCAGCCAGGTAAGAATGTGAGGAGGTAGAGTTTCTAACAACAGCTGTGTTTGTTTTCCTGGAGCATTATGTTCCCTGTTTTCATCAGCCCACGTTCTCTCTGAACTTGCTCATGGGTCTTCCTGGAGTCCCTCCCCCAGGACATTTCACTTCTGGAACAAGGCCACTCCTTGCACGGGGCCCAGCATAAACTGTCCACAGGTGTTCAACCAGCGAGGCCCACATACCTGTTGGGCGGCGTCCTGGGCTCTGAGAGAGTGTCTGCGAGTGATAGCAACACTATGTGAAATGGAGGCGTGACCCAGAGCAACCAGACTTCCTCCCAGCAAATCTTGAGGATTCCCCCAGCAAGCCCTACCCCAAACAGAGCCTCCTTAAGCTCCGCGGGTATGTCTAAAGAACAGGAAGGAACAGCCCCCCAGGATCTAAGTTGGCCCCTCGGTCCAGGCCTCTGGCCTTTGTGGGTGAGCTGCACCAAGTTGAGTACCTGAACCCCAGCTGGGCAGAGTGTGGCTCTGCTCCTGCTGCGCTTTCTGTGGGTGCTGATCCGGAAGCAGTGGGGCGCCAACGTTTCCTGCCAGCCTTCTGGCCGCCCACGAGCCCAGGCACATTCTGTCCCCCTCCACCCCCCTTCCAGCCCTCTCACCGGTCACGCTTCTCCCGCCTCCACCCCTCCCCCACTCCTCCCAGCTTGACCACTGGGTTCAGAACTGGGCCCAGGTTAGCTGCATTTGGCTGGGAAAATCGCTCCCTCTAGTGCTGCTACACCAAAGGGACTGCAAAGGTCTGTCCCCTCCTCCCTCAACTGCCTCCTCCCTGTCTCAGTCTCCCCATGCAAGGCCAGAGGTGAGATTAGGTTTTTAAACATACTTCTATTGATTGCAAAAACCTTGACTGTTGAGGCTTTGAAACAGAAAACTTGAGGAGATTTTGATTTGGGTCTTCCTAGAATTGACTTCAAGGACAAATGCACTCTGAAAATGTTACTTATAAAAAGATGTATTTATATTTTATTAGAGCAGAATGTAAATGATAAATGCCAAATAGCCCAGGAAAGATATTACTCCCGAATGGATCTAATAGTTTGTTTTGCTTTTTGCATATAATTGACATTATCTTTCAAGATTTGTTAAAAGCGTTCTTTCCTACATTGACCTGCTTTTTTCTTCTTGAGCAAAGGTCTTAAGTTCCTGTTTCTTTGCAAATCTAGTAAGTGTTAATTAAAAACTGGCCAATGTCAGCCTTCTAAAGACTCTGAGTTCTGTTGTATTATTTTAAATATTTGTCTTTAGTTGTTCTAGTAGGTGATTAACATTCTTCCCAGGACTCAAAATGCAAAATTAGAAAACCCCATGATGTGTAGCATTTAGTAAAAATATAAGCTTTATAATATAAAGGCGCAGGTGAGTTGAAAGTCAACAATAGAAAACATATAATGTAAAATCATAAAAAGTGAATATGATTATATTAATATACCAGACAAAGTGACTTCAATACAAGCATATTTTCAGATACACATTTCTTGATGATAAAAAGTTTCATCAGGAAGACAAGTATTTTAAAATGTCTATAATAAACAACAGAGTTTCAAACATGTGGAGCAAAAAATATTGCCTGAATTAAATAAAAGAAAGGCATATCCAAAATCATAATTGAAGATTCTAACATCACATTCCAAATAACTGATAGAATAAGTACAAAGAAATCAATAAGATTATTAAAGATGTAAACAACCTTATCAATCGAATTTACCAAATTGACATGTACTGACAAATGCAGAATACAACATTCTTCAAGTGCACTTGGAATATTTTCCACAATTAATCATATAGTAGATAATTTTAAAAATCAAAAATTGGAATCTTTCAGCATATTTTAATTACAATAGGAATAAACTAGAAATCAATAACAATAAAATATTTGGTACATTTTTAAACACCCGATAGTTAAGCAACACTCTACTAAATAACCAGTGAATCAATAAGAAACTAAAAGAGAAGTTAGAAAATATTTCAAATGGACTATAATTAAAACACAATATATAAAATTTTGTTGGACGTTGATAACTCAGTGGTTAAAAGGAAAGTATAATATTAGAGACATATTACAATAAGACAAGTTTTAAAATACATAATGATTAAAGTTACAACTTAAGAACTATAAGAAATAATATATTTAAGTAAGGTGAAGAAAGAAAATAAAAAAGGTTAGAATAAAAACCAAGTAAATAGAAACAGAAAATAAGGTGATATTAACACTATGAAAAGTTGTATTTTGTAAAGATCAGCGAGATTATTAAATTCAGAGCTATAGTGATCAAGAAAAATAAGGTAAACAAAAATTACCAGCATCATAAGTAAAAGATGAGATATAACTAATGTCCTCATAGCAATTAAAATGACAGTAATAATAATATAAAAAATTTATGCCATCAATTTTTTAAATGTAGATGAAATAAAAATTCTTTGAAGAGTGCAAATTGCCTTTTTCAATACAATTATTATAAAATATAGATGTTTTGTGTGTTTAAATACATATATAGATATCAAAATACAGATATTTGATTATAGTGGTTTTTATCTAGAGTGGTGACAAAATGTAAATACAATAAGCCATTAATTATACTGCAATATTTGGTTACTGATACTGAAAATTATCAACTATTACTTGTATAATTATAATATATTAATTCTAAATGAATACCTGTTAATGTTTGAACAACTTCATTAGAATAAAAATTGGAAGCAACATAAATGACCCAAATATAGGAGATTATATTAAAGATGATTAATTCTTATAAATGAATATGATGGATGCATTGAAAAGCTATTACTACTTTTCCTTGGATGGTGAAATTATTTATAACCATCTTATTTTCTTACTATTTTCCACACTTTATTCAATTATATTTATTTTAGAATCAGAAAAATTTAAATATTTTTAAATTCACTATCCTCAGTATTTTTACAGATTTTCTTTTATTGTCCTTGGGTTCATTCTCAGCTACTTTCAACTATTTTAACTATGAAGATTAATTCTCATTTAATCTGACTTTCCTTGCTACTTTAACATGACATTTCACTTATTTTCTGAGCATTGCTTTTTTTCTAAGCTAATGGGCATTTTTTTCAAAGACATCTTTCTCCCCATCATAACAGCATCTTTACAGAAACATCTTAATGCTACCCTATTACCTTTACTAGACAGCTCAATATTCTACACAAGGCAATTTCTCCTCCCTCTTTGATGCGAAAGTGCACAGACTTTGGATTCTAATAATTTAGGTTTAAACCCTGGCATTCCCTTTACCCTTGGACTAACATAAAACAAATTATATAACCTTTCAACCCTAATTTTTCTATATTAAAATGGGGGTTATAGTAGCATGTTTGTGAGATTAATGATATAAATAATGGAAAGTGCCTAACAGAGAGTGTGTTCCATGGTTGGCAAGTATGTTTACTTTTTCCCCTTGCTTTCTTTGGCTGTTTCCTTCTGAAGCAGGATCTGATGATGGCTGTAGAATTTTTAAAAATATAAATTGTCTCAACTAGTACAACACTGAATTGACATTTTCTAACGAGATGTTCTTGGGTCTTAGTTTTAAAAGGACAAATTCCTAAATTCCAAAATTTATAAGAGCTCTGAGATTTTTCTCTCTTGTTACTATTATTTAATTTCTTTGGTAAAATCTAAATTAAAACTCTCCATTTTAATATATTCTGCCTAAAGCTTTTATTGAATTGTTCCTTTTCATATATTTATAAAGACAACTCATGACATTATTGTCTGAACCTTTTGAATTTTACTCATAACTAGAAGCTCCTTGCAGAAAGTTTCCTACAGCGGTCTCTGCCGCCCTGCCTGCTTCCCTCCCCTCTCCCCCTCCCTGCCTGCTTCCCTCCCTTCTCTGCTGCTCCGCTTGCTTGTTTGCTTCTCTGGAGCTTTACTCCCTTCTGCAGCGCTTGGCTTCCATCTACATTGTCTTCAGTCTTTGCTCTGTTCCTGGATACGAAATTAACCGCCATCTTGGTTGGATTAATTTGCATACTCCCTCCTGATTGGCCGGTGCGTGTGGCTTGTGGGTGTAGTGGAGGTATGGTCGGTTTGCATGTTTCTCTTTTATTAGATAGGATAATGTGTAAGTGACTGTTCAAAAAGTCCCTACGGTGCCTATTGGCACTTCTGTGGTGGCAGTTGAGAAGCGGCTCGCTCTGAAATCAAACATCTCTGACCACATCCTGCTGCCAAGCCTCCAAAGCCCTCCACCCTTACCCATTTGGAGGACTAATACTCCTCTCCCATGGGGCTCAGTGAAAGGAAATGAACTCCACTCCGTCTTGTCCTATAGGGCTGGGCCCCCTGCCTAAACCCCCTCCCTTTTCTGGGAGGGGCCACAGGTGTGCCAGCAATGTCCTAGTTTCCCCGACCACCACCCAAATGGGCCAATGAAGCTCCAGGAACACAGCGAGGGTCCTAATAAGGCTAAACCACAGAAAGACCCTAATCCAAGTGACCAATCTCTGTAACCCTTGTCACTTTCCTAAGCCCTCCCAATTATCCTACCCCATAAAACTCATTGTTCCCGCCTGGCTCGCTCTCTCGCCTCCCTGCTGCACCAGAAAGAGGCTGAGAGCCAAACCCGGGTTTGAATAAAGACTCTTTGCTTTTGCATCAGAAAAGGCTCCTTAGTGGTGGATTATTGGGGACCCCGAACTCTGGGCATAACACTCAGCATTGTCTTTCCTCAGGTCAGTCATCATTCACCACAGTTCCAACATGACACATCCATGCTTGTAAGATACATAAAGCTCTGGGACTCACAGCTTCCCAAGAGGTCCTGCACCTAAGTCTTTTCCAGCTTTAAAGGGTCCCTGTTCAGGGGTGAAAGGACTACCTAGAAGCCTGACACTGCAGCCCAACAGCATGGCATAGGGCAAAGCTGATCAATGTGTAGCAAGGGAGCCACCCCTAACCTTCCCACTTCCAAGCAGAAGCACAATCATTCAGGACAGTTTTTTCCTTCTTTGCCTCAGACTCATTCTCAGCAGAGCCTCAAAGGCTCCAATACAGAAACTTCTGTGGGTTTAGATTTGAAGGCCTGTGCTTAGATCCTTCTGAAAATTCAACATGAGTCCCAGTGTTGTACATGAAGAGGAATACTTCCTCCAAGATTAGGCTGGGCACAGAGCAGGGTTCTCTCTCCTCTTCTCTAACACAAATCCTACTGAGACAGGTTAATAAGTGAGGACAAGGAAATAGGAAAACAGAACAGATAGTTAAATAGCCAAGCAGTTTACAGCCATCTAGTCAATCACAAAATCCTATCTTTACTAACCAAGGTCACTTGCCAGTAAATGGTTTATAATTTTCAGAGCTATTTATCTAACCAGAGGTACATAGCTTATAGCTTAAATCACCCTATTCAGGGAGAGGGATAACTGAAATCAATTAGGGCCATTTGTGCCAACCACACCAAAGGATGAATAAAGCCAGGGGAATAAATCTCATTTTGGTGCATCAGCATAAAGCTGCTAAATATTCTATTAAGATCCTCCCCTAAAAACTCCCCTAGAATTCCCACCTTTGGAAAACAGACAAAACCTTAAGACAAAGATCCCAGCATGGGCTCTTCCCCCTATGGAGCACACCCACACCTCCTCTCTCTTCTCCCCAGCCCAATCTTACTGGAGTGTGCAGTGCTTGTGTCTTCCCCTCCTCCCTCTCTTCCCCCTAGGCATGTTACCTTTGCCTTTCTCATAAGCTCAAGGACTCTTTTGCCACTGCAACTTATTTCCTGAGTTCACACAGCCCAGCTAGTTCATCTTTTCTACTTATGTGACTTTCTAAATCAACTTTCTCTTATACCTGGAGTCTTGGATCTGAATTCTTTCTCAAGTACTGAGGTAGCTGCACTGAGGTCTAACCTCTGCCACCACTACTCCCTCTACTGTGGTCCCTAAAGACCCCAGCGTGACATTATTTTCATTAGCATCTGATACAGTCCCTTCAATCCATAACCAACTTTTTTGCCTCCCTAAATTATTTTCCAATAGTTTTCTGATCTGTGATAGCACAGTGGCAAAAAATACATAAAAATAAAAAAATAAAAATTATCTTATGTAGTCAAAATTTAACATTTCCCAGAAATGAATTTAAGATTTGGTTCAAGTCAGTTATTCCCAAGTGGAGTTCCCCAAAGAACCAGATTATAGTTCCAACTTGGAAGGTGTTTCTAGGAGTAGAATATACCATCTAGAGTGGGAAAATAAAGCCTAGCAGAAAAGCCCTCATTGTGATCAATTCTGTTTCCTTCAAATAAAGGCCTTTGTCTTATGTTCCTGAGTCCAAACAGTATCTGAGTCTGGGAAACACTTCCCCAAACAAGGAATGCAGCCCTATGCTGGGCAGCTGGGCTGGTCATTGTGGGATGATGGTCATGGCAGCAAACACAGCCCTGAGAGGTGGCAGGAGTACCTACCAGCCCCACAGTGAAAGGAAAAAGGAGTGAAACTCAGGAGGGAGCTTAACTCCCAGAGGAATTGAGCTGTGATAAGCATTGCATCAAAGAGAGTTTCGGAAGCCACCAGACATTCTGAGAAGGGAGTGAGACTAGCAACAGTGCATCTAGGCTTGAAGTCACAAAGGGAGAAAAGTCCATAATGGAACCCAGAGGCCACCTGGCAGGAGCTGTAGCCTGAAGGGCTGCAGGCCATGCTGGAAATGTGGTGACACAGTAGGGGAGAAACAGAATAAATCCTGCAACCTCACTCTTCCCTCAGGATGGAATCTCCTACTGGTAACTCCCAAGGGCCAAACCCAACCAGTGGGCCATTAGCAAAAAAATACCCATAGCTCAGCACATTCTGGAGCTGTTTTGCCACTAATATAAATACTTAATCCAAGAGTTCATAGTTACTAACCAGTTTTGAATCCACAGTCTCCAGATGACTCCGAAACTCTTATAAGAGCTATGTTGCCTTGTAATCCAGTAAGGGCATTGTTTGGTTATTTGATTCATGAATTTAGTCTTTTTTTAATTAATTAATTTCTTTATGAATTTATTTATTTTTAATTTTTATTAATTTTTAATACATATCTCCCCATTGCCCCCCCTCCCTCCCAGGCACACCCCAACCCCCCAGTGTCTATGTTCATTGGTTATGCTTATATGCATGCATACAAGTCCTTTGATTGATCTCTTATCTACCTCACCTAAGTTTAATCTTTCTGCTGTAATTTCACAGTCTGTTTGAAGCTTTACTGTCTCTGTATCTATCCTTTTGTTCATCAGTTTATAATGTTCTTTATTATCCACGAATGAGTGAGATCATGTGATGCTTCTCCTTCATTGACTGGCTTATTTCACTAAGCATAAGGCTCTCCATTTACAAATGGTAAGAATTCCTTCTTTTTAATGGCAGCATAGAATTCCATTGTGTAGATGTACCACAGTTTTCTGATCCACTCGTCTGCTGACGGGCACCTAGGCTGTTTCCAAATTGTAGCTATTGTAAATTGTGCTGCTATGAACATAGGGGTGCATAAATCCTTTCTGATTGGTGTTTCTAATTTCTTAGGATAAATTCCTAAGAGTGGGATTACAGGGTCAAATGGGAGATCCATTTTTAGTTTTTTGAGGAAACTCCATACTGTTCTCCACAGTGGCTGCACTAGTCTACATTCCCACCAACAGTGCACAAGGGTTCCTTTTTCTCCCATCCTCGCCAACACTTGTCGTTTGTTGATTTGTTGATGATTGCCATTCTGACAGGTGTAAGATGGTATCGCATTGTCATTTTGATTTGCATCTCTCGGATGATTAATGATTTTGAACATGTTTTCATGTGTCTCTTGGCCTTCCTTCTGTCGTCTTTTGAAAATGTTCTATTTAGGTCCGTTGCCCATTTTTTTATTGGATCGTTCATCTTCCTTTTATTAAGTTGTACAAGTTGGCTGTAGATTAAGTTTGGAGATTAAACCTTTATCAGTGATAACATTTGCAAATATGTTCTCCCATGCATTGATCTTTCTTGTTGTTTTGTTGATGGTTTCTTTTGCTGTGCAAAAGCTTTTTATTTTGATGTAGTCCCATTTGTTTATTTTTTCTTTAGCTTCCATTGCCTTTGGAGCAGTATCAGTGAAGAAGTTCTTTCGGCATATATCTGAGTTTGTGCTGCCTGTGGATTCCTCTAGTATTTTTATGGTTTCCCTTCTAATGTTTAAGTCCTGTATCCATTTTGAGTTTATTTTTGTATTTGGTTTAAGTTGGTCATTTCATTTTTGTGCATGTATCTGTCCAATTTTCCCAACACCATTTATTGAAGAGGCTATCTTGGCTCCATTGAATATTCATGCCTCCTTTGTCAAATATTAGTTGAGCATAGTGGTTTGGGTGGATGTCTGGGTTCTCTATTCTATTCCATTGGTCTATATATCTGTTCTTGTGCCAGTACCAGGCTGTTTTGAGAACAGTTGCTTTGTAGTTTAGCTTAAAATCTGGTATTGAGATCCCACCTACTTTATTCTTCTTTCTCAGAATTGCTGTAGCTATCCGTGGTCTTTTTTTGTTCCAGATGAATCTATGAAGAATTCTTTCTAGGTCTGTTAAATATGTCATTGGTATTTTAATGGGTAGTG
>JAAGEH010001451.1:0-22222 GCA_011751065.1 Lasiurus cinereus
GTACCAGTTGGAGGCAAGGCTCTGGACAACACTAATTCAAGTGCCAACACGCTTCTTAATGCCCAGAGGTTTATGAGTGGGCCACGAGCCTCTCTTCTTAGAGCTAGAAATATGTGTGAAAATAACCTACTATACATTTATAAACATAGATAGATAGATGGATAGATAGATAGATAGATAGATAGATAGAAGCTTCATTTTGGATTAATAAAAATCAAATCACTAAAATATAATTCTTTGATAGGAAGATTACACAAGTTGAAATCTGAAAAGATCAAAACGAGTCAAAAAATTTACATCATGATAAAGGAAAACAACGGGGCAGAGAGAAAAGGAAAATGACCACAGAGCCTTACGTCCACCCGATTAAGCCTCGTTCACCTTCTCCATTCCGCTTTCCATAGGGAGGTCAGACAGGGGTGCGCTCCGGGGAAACATCAAGCAGAGCGAGAGGACAGAGAGCAGAGGGAGCTGCTTTGGGCAGAGGGACGGGAGGCGCCCTGCCCCCAGGTGGCCTCTGAGGAAGCCCAGGTGCTGATGAGAAGAGGAAGATGCTGCGAAGCCTCTGTCCCGTGGGGAGCACTTCCGTTGTGAACAGTGACGACCAAACCGCACGCGATACATTTTAATGGTTTATATTCCCAATGAACACCAATCCCTTGATTTTAAAAATCAATAAACTGGGGGTGCTTCTGAAAAGACCACCTGAACTTGCACATGAAAACTACTAAAGCAAAATGGGCTTGGGGGGACATCACCCCCGATGTTCCTCAAAGCGGTTCAAGACCAAATGGCCTTTCCCAAAGGTGTGAGCAAGTCAGCACCCTGACCGGCCAGCCCCGCCTTCCACGGGCTCACGGTACCCACGATGCCGCTGCTATTTTCTCAACAAGGAAAGAACTTCTCTTTGTGGTTAGGATTTGGATGGAATCGATCATGGAATGAGACACAAAAAATAGGTCAAGACACAAAGTTACAAAATGGCATATTACTATACAGTGGTACCTCGAGATACGAGTGCCCTAACATACGAGATTTTTGAGATACGAGCCGTCGAGCGAGCGATTTTTGCTTTGAAATACGAGCAACATTTGAGATAGGAGTCATCGCGCGGATCGGCCGGCCACACACGACCCACCAGTTTACCGCGACTCGAGTGTCTCATAGTTTCCCACGCCTCAAGGTTACGGAACGAATTAAACTCATATCTCGAGGTACCACTGTTAATATATATTAAGCAGTGTATGAGTTCGTACACTAATTATGTGTGTCTGTGTGTGTGTGTATAGTTGATAAAAGGTAGGATTAAAAACAGAGGTTCCTCTGAGCAAAGCCTAAAGGATCCATACTGATGAGCTTGACTTGTACTGTGTTTACACCGCAGAGTGTTCACCATTAAGTTGTTATCTGTCCGCATTTCTCCCCCACAGGCCAATATCGCAGACGGCCGGGCCCACAGACACAGGATGGAACACCTGTTCTGTTTTCCAAGGGACAAGTGGTCGCGGAGGCTCTGGGTGGCCCGGCACAGGCCGCAGTCCTGGGGCAGCCACATCAAGATGCCACTTGGAATCTCTTCCTCAGAGTCAGAGCTGTCCTCTGCAAAGACTTGGGTGGACACTGCGAACCTGAAACACCAACCAAAAGCCATTCTCATGAACACGCCCACCTCCCAGCTCTCCAAAGCGGTGTTTGTGGGGCCGTGCAGGTGCTATTGTTAAAAGAAGCAAAGTATGAGCGGCACTTGTGACACAGCAGGACACAGTCACCTGCGAACACTGCCCTCTGGGCTGGAGAAGAAGGAGAGGAGCCTCGGGCATCCATTTGGGGTGCAGGGACCTTCTCCCCAGAGGTGGGTCCAAGGCCCAGGCAGTTGAGTAGGGAACTCTGTCAGCCCCAAGACAGTAGAAGCAAAGTCGCCTGCCTTCCTGCTGTTGGGGACACCCCATCAGCTCCTCCTCTCTTTTTTTTCAGCCACAAAAACAATATGTTGGTAAGTTAACAGCTCCACATGCTTTCTGACTTGGAAGCGAAGGTAAGAAAGAGACCACGTGCTTGCTTGTTGGAGAAAAGAGAAAATAAATCCTGAGGAACAGAGAAACCTCTCTCTTGAGGTACCTCATTCCCTTCTACAGAAATGGAAAAGGGCCTCTGACCGTCAGTAATAATTTGTATTATGATCCTTTACAGCCAACAGTATCTTTCTGGCATCTGCCTAGGTCCTTTCCATACATTTTTCCAATAATTATCTTATCAGCCAACCTGTTATAAAAGAAGAAACTAAGGCCTAGAGAGAGATTGAGACAACCCAAAGATTGCTCAGTTGTAGGGGGCAGGGCCAGGGTGGAAAGCAAGCATTTGAGCCCAGCCGGCTTGACTCAGTGGTGGAGCATCGACCTGTGAACTAGGAGGTCAGGGTTTGATTACCGGTCGGGACATATATCCAGGTTGTGGGCTTGATCCCCAGTGTGGGGCATGCTCTATGATTCTCTCTCTCTTTCATCATCGATGTTTTTATCTCTATCCTTCTCCCTTACTCTCTGAAATCAATAAAAAGATTTCAAAAAAAGAAAAATAAACCTTGATTCCAGGTTGGCACACCTCTTGACAATGCCACGTGGCCTCCCTGAATAAAAATGTTGGTCACAACAAAGTATGTGTGTGACACAGGACAGGCACTACACAGTCCCCTTAGGGAGTCAGTGTTTGCATATTTAGACTCCAGTAACATTCTTTTCCAAATGTCACCTTGCCTATGATGATTGGACCAGGTGCTTTATTTTCCATTCCCCTTGACTGTGTTTGAATGGTTTCACAAATTCAATATTATCCTCTCATACATACAAGCAGTAGCAATGGTGTGTTAGTGATCAGAGGCAGTTAAAGATGAAAAAGTATTTTGCAACAATAAAAGTTCATTTTGCCCAGTCTTTTGCCTTTGAAAACAATGTTGGTCATCGTTTGAAAATTAAATAGCTTGAATTCAGGTGAGAAACTTTATTCTTCGAAGAGCACACTTACCTGTAAAACTCTACATAAAAAATTAGAATGTATGTATTCATTTTATTAAGAAGTTTTATCTTTCGATCTTCAAAGAGAATCTAAGGTTAGGGTTTCATCTAGGACAGTGGTTCTCAACCTTTCTAATGCCGCGACCCTTGAATACAGTTCCCCATGTTGTGGTGACCCCCAACCATAAAATTATTTTCATTGCTACTTCCTAACAGTAATTTTGCTGCTGTTGTGAATCGTAATGTAAATATCTGTGTTTTCTGATGGTCTTAGGTGACCCCTGTGATGGGGATGATGGACCCCCAAAGGGGTCACGACCCACAGGTTGAGAACCGCTGATCTAGGAGAAAAGCATGAACTTCCACAGCTGAAGGAGACATTAATTTCCCATAGGACTCACAAGGCAGCCTCCCCCCCCCCTTTTTTTTTTGAGGGTGAGATCTCAAGTTGATTAAAAAGCATTTGGGCATTTTCCTCTACAACTACAGCTTGCCTCTGCAGGTTTGCTCTCTATAGAGATGGCTGAGGTCTGGCTGTAGACCGCAAACCTTGGTATTTCCTCTGACGGGGTCCACCACAGTCCTTTCCAGGTAGCAATCTTCTACTTCTTCTCCAAAATGTACAATATCACAAGTTACATCATTTTATTTAGACACGGAAAGCACTGACCTGTCAGCAAACCTTGACCTGCCCAGGTGTGACCAGCAAACTCCATCAGAGTCAGTGAACCTTTTCGAGGGGTGTCTGACTGTCAGAAGAAAAATCAAATGAGGGATGAATTTTATTGTTTCAGATACTTCTTTCCTTGTTTGACATTTCATTAAAAGTATGTACTTTTTACATTCAATATTATTTTGTATAGAGTTCAGGTGTACAGCATAGTGGTTAGATAATCATATCCTTGACAACATATTTCCCTGATATTTCCAGTACCCACCTGGCACCATCCACAGATGTTACGATATTATTGACTTACAACCCCATGACTATTCTGTAACTGCCAATCTGTACCTCTCCATCCCCCCTCCACTCCAGCAACCATCAGTCTGTTCTCTGTGCCTATGGGCCTGTTTCTATTTTGTTTATTTACTTTGTTCTTTAGATTCCACATATAAGTGAAATGACAGGGTATTTGTCTATCTCTGACTTACACAGTAAAATTTCATTCTTTTTTCTGACTAATATCCCATTGAATATATATGTGTATGAGGCACAAATTCTTTATCCACTTCTCTATTGATGGGCACTTGGGCTGGATATTTTTTTTAATGTTTTTATTTTCTTAGAGACACAAGAAGGGAGAGGGAGTGAAACTATTGATCAACTGCCTCCTGCACATACCTTACTGGGATTGAGCCCAGTCATGTGCCCTGACCTGCAATTGAACCAGTGACCTTTTGATACATGGGACAAGACTCAATCAACTGGGTCACTCTGGCCAGGCCTGGGTTGGATATTTTTAAAAACCAAAGTATAGTTCACACAATGCAGTATACAGATCATGCATATGGAAATGTACACTCGAAACCTGTATGATCCTATTAGCCAATGTCACCCACACACTTTAATTAAAACAAAAATAAGCCGAAACTGGTTTGGCTCAGTGGATAGAGCATTGGCCTGCAGACTGAAAGGTCCCAGGTTCGATTCTGGTCAGAGGGATGTACTTGGTTGCCGGCACATCCCCAGTAGAGGGTGTGCAGGAGGCGGCTGATCGATGTTTCTCGCTCATTGATGTTTCTAACTCTCTCTCTCTCTCCCTTCCTCTTTGTAAAAAATCAATAATATATATTTGAAGAAAACAAAAAACTAAAAACTAAAAACAAAAAAACATTTGTTCTGGGTAGTTTCTCTATTAACTATATATTGTTTTATTTTTGTTGTGTTTTCCAGGGCAGGCTGAGCTGAGCTTGGCCGAAGAAGGGATTGGCCTGCATCGCAGGAAACACAGGGAAGAGAGCGGGAAACTCAGAGCGGATAACCAGGGCCGGGGCCTGTGACTGAGCTCCTCCTCTATGCCGGTCCTTATTTAGCATCCTTACATTCACTGAGTCCCTGTATCGATTTGTTGAGGTAGCAATTACTATTGCCCTTGGAGAGATGACAAAATTGGGGCTCAGAGAGATTCGTCTGAACCAAAGCACAGAGACGGGGTGGCGGGATCCCAACACAGATCTGCCTGACCCTCCCCTCACCTTCCTGCTCTTTTCTGCTCACCATCCTCACCATCCGCTCTCCCCGGGGGCTCTGAAGCCCCTCATTTAGGTTAAGCCATGTTTTCATTTCACGAAGGAGGGAATGCACCCGCCCAGCCCCTGGGAATTCTCGCAAACCATTAACTTTCAGGGAGCAGATTAGGGGGACATTTCGTGTTAATGATTTCACTGCCAAGTACAAGATCACATGCTGTTTGTTTGTTAAAAGGTGCCCTGTGATATAACGGAATCTGTCTTACAGAGACAGGGCGAGACCCAGGGACTGCCACCTTCTGCTCGGCGGGCTCGGGGCCGATGGGGGGGAATCTGCTCCGGGCGGTGTGGACGGGTGGGGAGGCCAGGAGGTCCGGGCCCGTTTGCCTGTGAACACAACAACACGTAACTGAGCATCTGGGAGTCAGGACAGAGAGAGGACAGACCTTACACAGCTCCTGGTGTGAGTTCTTCATCACAGAAATGGGTCAAGTTCAAGAACACAAATGTGGGGAGGGCCTGGCACCAGCTAGCTCTGTCACCTGCTCCTGGCTGAGCAATCGCTGACCCAGTGACCAGCTATTCGAACCGCAGGGCAGCACAGAGAGGTAATGGGACATCTAGTTCTGACCCGTATGGAATTTACGAGTTATTGAAAACACATAAACAATGAGAGTACAATGCAATGCAATTTGTATGACAACACGTGGTTCTGAATATAAGCACTGTAGAAATTTAGGCAATAGAGTGATCAATAAGAGAACAAAATTAAACCTGACTGGCAGGGCTCAGTGGTTGAGCATCGACCTATGAACCAGGAGGTTATGGTTTGATTTCCAGTCAGAGCACATGCCCAGGTTGTGGGTTGGATCCCCAGTGTGGGGCGTGCAGGAGGCACCCTATCAATGATTATCTCTGATCACTGATGTTTCTATCTCTCTCTTCCTTTCCCTTTCTTTCTGAAATCGATATAAATATTTTTTAAAAGAATAAAATTAATTATAAATGTGCAGGGGCTAGATTCAGAAAACAACAAAACTTTATGAATCGTCATAAAAATGGGGAGGCAAAATATGTTTCTTAATGGGCAAACTAAATATCGTAAAAATGTCAGTTATTCCTACATTTTCAACAAATGTAAAGCTCTAAAATCCAATGTGAAGCTTTTTAAAAAAAATTAACAAGATGGTATAGGACAGTGGTGGGCAAACTCATTAGTCAACAGAGCCAAATATCAACAGGACAACGATTGAAATTTTTTTGAGAGCCAAATCTTTTAAACTTAAACTTCTTCTAACGCCACTTCTTCAAAATACACTCACCCAGGCCGTGGTATTTTGTGGAAGAGCCACACTCAAGGGGCCAAAGAGCTGCGTGTGGCTTGCAAGGAGAGGTTTGCCGCACGAGTATAGGAGAATACATTTTCATAAAAAATAAAAGACTAATGATAATAGCAGGCTTTCCATATCAGATATTAACAGTGAAAAATAAATTTCCTGGCAACAGATGGCTATTCTAGAAACAGATTACAATTCATTGATCCATGAATAATAAAGTTGTGAAAACTAAAATGGGACCATTTTGACCTATTGAGTTTTGAAAGACACATACTATCCCAATTTCTGCAGCTGAAGGAAGAAGACGGTCTGGTGGACTGTCAGTGAGCCCATCCATCGGGAGAACCATTCTGGGATGAACTTTGAAAAAAACGTTCAAGGGCCTTAAAAATGTCCACAACCTTTGACCTGGTGCCTTTAGCTCTAGAACCATATCACCAGGAAGCAATCTGAAGACATCCTTATTTAGATTTACATAAAATGATACTCCCTGCACATTACAATACTGAACATATAGACAAAAATCTCAATAATAAAGAAATAACAAATTACACATACCCGCATGAACATATTCTAGTCATTAAAGTTATGATTTTGAAAATATCTCATAATATAGAAAATATGGATAATGTTAAGTACGAAAAGTCTGTAGAAAGTACTACATTCTACCATAGTAAGATCATGTTAGTATTGGAAAATAAGACAGACATTGGTTTTTGACAGGACAAAAGTAATCGCACTATTTTAAGGTGTAAATCACAGATATAAGAAAGGTACATGAGCTGCACAGTATATTTGTGGAATAGTAAAATTCCTTGGGTTTGGGAGAGTTGGAAATAGAGTATAAATGGGCCTCTGAGCATGGCAATGTTGGAAAACACATGTCTCCAGAAAGGGAGGGCCTGAAGTCACAGGGAATGTGCAGTGAGAAGTGTCCAAACTCACTGCGATAGGAAATAGGAAAGGTTTTGATAGTGGAGCTCAGGTAGGCTGGGAGGAAGAGGAGCGAACCAGTCACGTGCTGTTGGCCTGGGTGTGGGTGAGGAATGGGTCCCAGGAAGCCACGTGAGAGGGCAGGAGGGAGAAGGCCCTGAAAGAATTTACAAGTCAGACCCACCTAGAGCTGGGAATTTCAGCTCCAAACTCTGCAAAGACAGACTGAGCTGTGAAAAAGCTGGAAGTGGCGCTATGAACCCATTCTTGGAAGAGTCCAATGACTGGCTAAGCACTGGACACTGCTTCCACCTTCCACCTTTGTTTTAAAAATATGTTTTTATTGATTTTTAGAGGGAGAGAGAGAGAGGAAGAGAGAGCTAGAAACATCAATGCATCAACAACGATCCTCTGCCTCCTTCATGCATCTCTGCTGGGGATCGGCCTGAAACAAGAGCATATGCCCTGACTGGGAATCAAACCTGCAACTTCTTGGTATATGGGTCAATGCTCAACCACTGAGTCACAGTGGCCAGGTGCAGGGGGACCTTTAATAACTCCCTCCCTTCCTACAGTGGCATGATGATCCAGGTAGTGTCCCTAGAGTGAGACAACACAATGAGGATGCCAATCTATACTAATAAAAGAGTAATATGCAAATTAGGCCGGGTTGAGTGGCCATCTTCCAGACATCCAACTTCCTTCCCCACAAAGCCATGGTGGTGGGGGCCAAGGCAGAGAGGGCAGTAGGGGGTGAGAAAAGGCTGGCAGGGAGGCAGTTGTGGTGAGATGAGGCCAGCAGGAGAGGTCAGTTGGTGGAAACCAGGCCGGCAGGGAAGGCAGTAGGGGGAGATCAGGGAGGCAGAGGCAGTTAGGGGCGATCAGGCAGGCAGTTAGACATCCCCCAAGGGGTCTCCAATTGGAGAGGATGCAGGCTGGGCTGAGGGAACCACCACCCCCCTGCATGAATTTCATGCACCAGGCCGCTAGTAAGTTATAAATACAGCTAAGGGTTGCTGTAAATACAGCTGAGACAAAATTCATGCCAACTACTCAAATGTTCAATATCCAGCTCATGTCAATATTCACATGCACAAACAACTCTGAAAAGTGTCCACCTAAGTTTGACAGAGGATGCTTTCTCTAGGATAACCCAGGAGCCCTGAGTGACAAGGCCTCTGTCCTCTGTGACTGTGGTGTACCAGGAGAGAAGCAGGACTTACAGTCGTGTTCCCCTAAGCACCTCCTCGCTGTGCACATTGGGGGTCTTCGTCCTCGGTGAGTCCGCAGTGAGGGAAGGCAGCCTCCTGTGCACCCACCGGGGTTCTCTTTCCAGGGGTCTGTGGTCGGCAGGGGTCTGAGATCCGTCCCAGGCGGTGGCGGGCCGCAGAAAGGGCACCACCCCCCACACTCAGGGATTTGTCCTCTTGTTCAGTCCTGGGGAAGGCACATCAAGTTCATTACCGGGGTGCGAACTCTGTGAGAAGAGGGACCATTTGCCCTTGACCAGACACCATCAAGAATAGTGCCTGGCTCCTAGAAGATTCTCCTATTGGTTGAAAGGATAAACAGATTATCATTTCCAATTCTGTTTCCATTTCCATAGAGAGAAAAGACCTTCGTTTCTTCCTCTTTTTTTAAAAAAAATACATATTTTGATTTTTTTTCAGAGAGGAAGGGAGAGGGATAGAGAGTTAGAAACATCGAAGAGAAACATCCATCAGCTGCCTCCTGCACGCCCTCTACTGCTGTTCACGGGAACTGAACCTGGGACCTTTCAGTCTGCAGACAGACACTCTATCCACTGAGCCAAACCGGTTTTGGTAGTTTCTTATTCTTTACAAGCAAACATGATAGCCCATAAGATTATGAATTCACGGCTGTATTCCCTTTTTCTTTTTTTTAAACATACTTGTATTGATTTCAGAGAGGAAGGGAGATAGAGAGAGAGAGAGAGAGAAACATCAATAATGAGAGAGAATCATTGATCAACTGCCTTATGCACGTTCCCTACTGGGGATCCAGCCCACAACCCGGGCATGTGCCCTGACCGGGAATTGAACCGTCACCTCTTAGTCCATAGGTCGACGCTCAACCACTGAACCATGCTGTCTCGCCCCTTTTTCTTATCTGCCCCAACCTAGCAGTAGTCCTTTTGTGGTCGATCTGTGAATAGCGTGTATTTACCCTCACACACTGGCTGTGTCCCGCCCTGAGTGTGATTCTTTTTCTCTCAGGTCCCCCACAATCCGGGTGTTCACGCGTGAGCAGCACAGGGAGGAGGCTGGGTGGCTGTTTCTCATACGTACTGTGTCCTGTCTGCAAAATGGGTCGGTCTCAGCTGAAGCGGTTTTGCTTGAATTGTCATCACACCGTTCAGATCGCTGTAAAAATTGCTGGAGAAGCGATGGATCTGAGAAAAGTAAAAGCAATAGAAATGTGAAAGCGTCCACAGTCACGGCCACCATCAATGCCTGCGAGGAATCCACAGGAAGCGACGGCACACGCAGGCTGGCTGATGGAGGAGAATTCAATAAAGGATCTGGAGCGTATGGAGAGGTGGGAGCGAGATTCACCAGGAACAGCTTCACCCCCCAAAGCGTATACCCGTGGGGACACGTGCGCACACTCGGGCCTGGAGCGACAGGGCTGCTGCCCGCAGAAATGCCACCACCGTCCTGTGACCTGGCAGCTGGGAGAAGAGCCACCCACACCTCATTCTTCTCTAATCTCTCCGCTCCCACCCGGACAGCCCAGGCGCTGGGCAAGAGCCAGGGAAGCGGCCTCCGGGGCACCAGGGGCAGAGAGGACCAGGAGAGGCAGAGCCACCGTGTCCCCTCCTGCTGGCCAGCTGGCTCTGGACCTCTCCTCCCCTGCCCTTCACAGCCCCCACTCTGCTTCCTGGAGCAGCAGGAGACTGGACACATCCAAGCCCCAGACCCAAAGGCTCACATTGAAACCCCAGTGCCAGCTGCTTCCTGTGGGTGGTCCTGGGAAGAGGACTGTGGAGTTGGAATGTCCTGATGTCCAAATTGGGAATAAGCACACCTACTTCATAGAATTATTATGGGAGTGAAATTAGACACCATTGGTGAAAGCATGAATTAAGGGCTCAATCATCAATTCTTGATTCCAGTTCCTTAATACGTATGTCCAACTAGGATTCAAAATAATATTTAGACCTAAAAGAACAGGGTATCTGAGAGGAGAATTCTATTCCGGGTCCAGAATAGACGGAGCAACCACAGGCACATGTTCCTCATGTTGGATAAATGTGCAAAGAAATGTTAGAGGAATAAATGAAGACTTGTGGCAATTACCACTAGAAAGCTTTGACTATTTCAAAATAAGTTCTATTAGTATTTATTTGTACAGTGGTACCTCGAGATACGAGTTTAATTCGTTCCGTAACCTTGAGGCGTGGGAAACTGAGATGCTCGAGTCTCGGTAAACTGGTGGGTCGTGTGCAGCCGGCTGATCCGAGCGATTACTCGTATCTCAAATATTGCTCGTATTTCAAAGCAAAAATCGCTTGCTTGATGGCTCGTATCTCAAAAAACTCGTATGTTAGGGCACTCATATCTCGAGGTACCATTGTACTTTTACCTGTGTTGTCCATGCATTTATTTTCAGAATTTATCCAAAAGAGAACCTTAAAATACATTAGAACACATTTCTTAAAAACCACAAAATCTCTATAAATAACCGCTTAGATATCATCAGGCAAAAGAAACAAACTTGAGAAATGGGACATCTGTGGAATGTTCCCGTTTCTCCTGTTTATTTCTTCTGCCTGATGTTTAAAGGTTCCAAGTTGTTATCAACGGTTGATTTCCATGTAATCCACTCTGCATACTGTACTATGAAAAGCGGGAAATGATGTCGAACCCGTCAGACCAGTTTCAAGAGACTAACACAACAAGCCCATAGCAACTCCCACCACAAAAGCAAATAAGACTGATTGCGAAGCTGCACCCTGGAGAACAGAGCGGTACGTTAGAAACTCCTGTTTCAGACCGCCTCTCCCCGAACCACAGGCCTGGTCACCCTTGACCTTTCCCTCTCACAAAGGCATTCTGCAGACCTGCTCCTGTGCGTGGTACGTGTTTTTGCCTCTGCCTGAGTGCCCTCCCTTCCTTTTCAGCTTACCAAGTCTCGCCTATGGTTTAAGATTCAGTTAAGGTCTTACTCCACATCAGCATGTCAAACTCAAAGGCTAACACGGGCCAAATACACAAGGTTTAAGTGTATGTGGGCCGCAAAACAACCAAAAGCTTCCATTTTCATAGGAACAGAGGCTTATTTCGATAAAGACATGCTGAATACCAACGGCTGAAATAAACGAGTCATTGTTAACATAAAATAATAGAACATCTTAATAAAAAATTAATATTTTTTCTTGAACATTCACTTACCAGACTCTGAATAACTGCACAAGTTAATAAGTGTAATGCAAATAAACCTGTTTTTCTTGTTCTCCGAAAGTGAAATACTTCCTGTTGCACACACCAAACAAGTCAGTACAAGACTAAAGGTGTGACAATTGGGTGCTAAAACATTCGCTGCTAGTATTAGCGAAGAGAAATGGTGAGCCTGCGCATAAAGAGCATAAGGGAAATGAATGCAACACAATGATAGTAATCAGTCATTAGCGAATGTTGTAGTTCATTATTAATAATTATGAATAACAGTATGCTGTAAAAATTAAGTTATGAAAGTTTTATTAAAACATTTCTTACGTACTATTATATTGGTGGAGCTGCAAAAATATTTGTTTTGGGCAGCATGGGCCTGCGGGCCATGAGTTTGACATGCTTCCTCTACTTTGTGAAGGGTATGCTGTTTTTCCTTTGAACCCTGCATCATTTATGAGCTAAAGGACATATAACTATTATAACATAACTAGATGCCCGGTGAATGAAATTCATGCACGAGAGGAGGAGGAGCAAGGCGGGGCAGGGTCTTTTCAGCCCAGCCTGCACCTTTTCCAATCTGGGACCCCTCGGGGGATATCTGACTACTGGATCAGGCCTAAACTGGCAGTCTAACATCTCTCTCACAATCCGGGACCACTGGCTCCTAACTGCTCCCCTGCCTGCCTGATTGCCCCTAACCACTTCTGCCTGGCAGCCTGATCACCCCCTAACCACTCCCCTGCCAGCCTGATCAATGACTAACTGCTCCCTTGCCAACCTGATTGCCCCTAACTGCCCTCACCTGCAGACCTGGTCACCCCTGACTGCCCTCTCCTGCAGGTTTGGTCACCCCTAACTGCCCTCCCCTGCAGGCTTGGTCACCTCTAACTATTACAATGAAATGTAATCTACACTAATAAAAGAGAAACATGCAAATTGACCATAACTCCACTCTACCCACAAGCCATGCCCATCAGTAAATCAGGAGCAAGTATGCAAATAACCCAACCAACATGGCTATGGCCACAGAGTAAGCAAGAAGCTTGGGTTTCCCTGGCAATGGAGGAAGCCAAGCTTCCCACACACCCTGGCCTGCCCTGGCCTCCACTCAAGGCTACAAAGTTTTAATTATAGAAGATAAATAAATCCCAACAGAAATGGCTGCAGCCATGAAGCAAGCAGGAGGCTTAGGTTTCCCTGGCGATGGAGGAAGCCAATCTTCCTGTGCCCTCCTGGCCTGCCCTGGGCTCCACTCAAGGCTACAAAGTTTTAATTACAGAAAATAAATAAATACCAGATACTAAGCCTTCACTTGGATTGCCAGGGAGCCTGGACAGCCTGCAAACCACCACAGGCCCCTCACCCAGGCCACCCCATGCCCCAAGGGAACCCCCACCCTAATCCAGGACACCCTTCAGGGCACCCAGCCAGCCCCCACCCATGCACCAGGCCTCTATCCTATCTAATAAAAGAGTAATATGCAAATTGACTGTCTCTCCAACACACAAGATGGCTGCCCCTATGTGGTCAAAGATGGCTGCCCCCAAGTGGACATAAGATGGCCACCTTGAGATTGCCAGCAGGAAAGGGCTGTTAGGAGAGACCAGGTCTTTAAGAGAGGGTAGTTGTGGGCAATCAGGCCAGCAGGGGAGGTCAGTTGGGAGGGAACAGACATGTAAGGGAGGGCAGTTGGGGGCAATCAGGCCTGCAGGGAAGGGCAGTTGGGGGTAACCCAGGCCTTCAGTGGAGGGCAGGTTGGGGCGATCAAACCTGCAAGGAAAGGCAGTTAGTGGTGACTAGGCTGGCAGGGGAACAGTTAGGCATCAATCAGGCTGGCAGGGGAGTGGTTAGAGGGTAATCAGGCTGGCAGGCAGAAGTGGTTAGGGGCAATCAGGAAGGCAGGCAGGCAAGCAATTGGGAGCCAGCAGTTCTGGATTATGAGAGGGATGTCTGACTGGCAATTGTACATGCCCCGAGGGGTCCCAGATTGGAGAAGGTGCAGGCTGGCTGAAGGACACCCTCCCCCGTGCACAAATATCATGCATCTTGCCTCTAGTATAACATAATATGATATGACATAATACATATGATTAGCATCTGTTTGCAATAATAAAACTAACACTTGTTGAGTGCCTACTCTATCCCACACAATGTCTTGCCTCCTTTAATTCTCATAGATCCCATAGATAATGAAACCGGTTTTGAAGGAAAGGAGCTGATTCAAGATCACAAAGCTAATAAATCAGGATGTCAGGCTCCAAACTTGTAGTCTACACCCAAAGCTCAACCTCTGGTTCCCTCTACTACCTACTAGATTGCCTCACCTTGTGTGTGTGCATGTGTGTGTGGCATGGCTGGACTCCTGCCAACTAAATTATATGTAGTTTGAGACCAGGAACCCTATCAAATCCTTTTTCTCTGCTCCCCTGTACACAAGGTGGGCTGTGCCAGACACAAAATCCCAACTCCTTAGTACTACCGAAGGTTTCCCCTGAATAAGCTTCGCTTTCCACTAGGTCTTTGAGTAAGAGTGCAATTCAACAAAAAGTTACTAAGGTAGGTAGTTTCTAGGTTCTATGTTAGTGACTGTCACATATATACATGATATTGCCCTCACCACAATCCCTTGGACTACATATTACTGTCCTCATTCTACAGATTAGGAACCTAAAGTTTAGAAAAGTTCAATCAACACGTCCAATATCATTCCCCCTATAGGTCTCTTGATTCCAAATGCTCTGGTCTTGCCACAATGCTTCTGCTGGCCCCAGTATCCCACCCTCTAACCCTAAGTCCAACCACGGTTCCCTAAACATGCCCCATCTGACATTCCTCCGTGCCTTTGATGGGCCTAAAATGAGCCATGCAGACTCCCTACTCCTTTATTCTCCTAAGATACATTGCTTTTGCACATCATCCGCAGAATGTATTGCATCTGACTTGTTCTATACTCTCTGTTTTACTAGGTCAGGGACTATGCTTTCCTCATCTCCATATCTCTTCAAAACACCTAACACCGTTCACTTCACACAAACTCAGTAAATGTTGGGTGAACCCAGTGTCTACTCACTGACTGATCCTTTTATCACTTTGGTGGGAGGAGAGGAGAACATCTGTAACCTGCAGATTGGCTGGAAATATTGGGGCAAATATATTTTCTCTTCAAAAATATGGAAACAGTGCTACGGCTCAAAGCTGATGGAAAGTTTCAAATCTGAGTGTCCCCACTCCATTGAAGAATATGGTGATTCTATTAAACTCCATGAAATAAGTACTTTAAAAATTAGACTGATTAACAAAGAGACCCAAATATCTTCATAATAAAGTTTAATAGAATAGTAATCTTGACACTCTAAAGCCAAAGGTATAAAAACTGAAGGAAAGAGAGAGATGAGGGGGAAAGCATTACCTGGGGGGTATTAAGATGGGAAGCCAGAGAGATGCCTTGAGTTTCAGAACTTCTGGACGGGGGAATGCTCAGTAGATCAGTGTTAATGCGGGAAATGAGTGTCTGTGGAGATTTAGCCTCAGTGATTTTCAATTTTTCTTTCTGTTTTCTTCTTCCTGTGTCAACAGAAAATATAATATTATTAAGAATGTTATCTCATATAGGTACTTAAATTCACTGCTTAAAGAAAATATTTGTTCTTGAGTTACCATGAGTTTGCTATAGCCTGGGACCTTGCTATAGAGAGCAGAGACCCCATGGAGCAATTGGCTGACCTGATACTTCTCCACACGTACATAGTGAATGCCTATCATTTCAGTATTAGGCAGAAAAGTAGAGATTATATACTGAAGCAAGAAAAATTCTCAGAATTTTATAATACTGGCACTAAACCCTTTGGTTAGAAAAATAATAATATTTAAATTAGCATGATTATTACTCTGTCGTACAAATTGATCATATAGCACCATCCACCACTAACATTTCTGTGACTAGAGGCCTGGTGCATGAAATTCTTGCAGGTGTGGGGGTGGAGGGGTCCCTCAGCTCGGCCTGCACCCTCTCGCAATCCAGGAACTCTCAGGGGATATTGAGGGTCGCAGTGGGCCTAAATCAGCAGTCGAACATCCCTCTCACAATCTGATATCATTGACACCTAATTGCTCTGCCTGCCTTCCGGATCACCCCTAACTGCACTGCCTGCCTGCCTGCCTGATCGCCCCTAACTACCTGTGCCTCAGTCCCCACCAGCACAGCTTAATTCAAAAAAACATCAGGAATGACATTCTGAAGGTAGTTTGGCTGTCTGGTCTAATTAGCATATTACACTTTAATTATTATAGATTTACTTCTGCTCAGTTTTAAGTAATTTAAAAAACATTTTATAAAGTCAAATGAAATGACTATTAAATAATCCATGTTTACATTTTACTTTACAAATAACATAATAAACAATAAAAAGCCAATATCCCATTATTAGAGATTAGTTAGGTAAGGTTTTTGTTTGATTTTTTTACCATAATTCATTTTTAAAAATATGACTTCTAGCTTCTTTCTTGTGTATTTTTCTGGGTTTTCCCCCAGAGTACATGTACTAGTATATCATTTTTACGACTCAAAAAAGACAATGTCCTTTTTGAAGTGATTAAAGGTCACTTGTGAATGAAGGCAGTAAATGCCCGCCCCTTTCACCCCAATCATGCCCCTATGTATGGCCAGGCTGGGGTGGGGCACAGTGCTGATAAACAAGGCCTCTTTTTCTTTCTTTCTTTTTTCCCCTTTAATATACTTTTATTGATTTCCAAGAGGAATGGAGAGGGAGAGAGAGAAGGAAACATCAATGATGGAAGAGAATCACTGATGAGCTGCCTCCTGTCATGCCCCCTACTGGGGATCGAGCCTGCATGTGCCCTTGACCAGAATCGACCCTTCAGCTGGCAGGCTGATGCTCTCTCCATTGAGCCAAACTATTTAGGGTGAAGGTCTTTTCTTTCTTCTCATTAGGTCAAGTTCACCAAATAAGTACCTGCAAGTGTAACTTCCCAGTTTTTTCTAATCAGCTCTTCCAGTATTTCTACCACATTTGTCCAGATGTGATCGAACACTTCTGCGGCCACAGCATCTTTGATACAGTCGTGAGGGGAAATGGGAGGAAGTCCGTGCTTGCGCCGAATCCCACAGTGGTGAGCTGATTTCTGTTCAAGGTGTTCATCATCATCACTAAGGACAAAATCCATTCTAATTACTAAAAGAATCAAGGGTTACAGGTAAATAATGCTACCTATCTACCTAACATGTATTCATCTATGTATATTAAGTATATACTAGTAGCCCAGTGCACAAAATTTGTGCACAGAGGGGAGTGTTCCCTCAGCCCAGCCTGCTCCCTCTCCAATCAGGGTCCCTTTGGGGAATGTCTGACAGCCGGTTTAGGGCCTAAACCGGCAGTCAGACATTTCTCTTGGAATCTGGGACCACTGACTCCTAACCACTCACTTGCCTGCCTGCCTGATCACCCCTAACCACTCTGCCAGCCTGCCTGATCACCTCTAACTGACTCTGCCTGTCTGCCTGATCACCCCTAACTGCCCTCCACTGCTGGCCTGCTTGCCCCCAACTACCCTCCCCTGCTGGCCTCATCTCTTCCCCAACTGCCCTACCCTGCCAGCATGATCGCACTCCCAACTCCCTTCATCTGCTGGCCAATTTGTTTCTGATTGGTCGGTTTCTATGCCAGTCAGCGTCAAAAGCTCCACCTCCTAGGCAGCCATTGGTTCCTCACAGTTGACCCAGATTTGTTTCTTATTGGTCAGTTTCTATGCCAGTCAGTATCAAAAGCTCCACCCCCTGGGCAGCCATGGGTTCCTCACACTTCACCCAATTTGGTTCTGATAGGTCAGTTTCTATGCCAATCAGCATCTCTAGGCCTATCAATGGGGCCTGTTCAGCAAGGCAGGGCTAATCAGCAGCCACGGTGGAGGACTGGAGAGAAATAAAGTCGCAGCTGCTGGCCAGACTGAGAAAGTGAGAGGCAAATGCCAATCAAAAGCTGCAAGAGAGGTAACATATCAGTCCCTGCTTCTCTCTTCAGGCCTCTCTCTGGCCCTGATTTTCAGCCTCCTCAGCAGTCAGTGCTGGGGCATCCTGTGTGCCACAGAAGGCACTGACTGCAGGACTGACTTCCGGTTGGTCGAACCTCAGTTGTTACTGGTTGTTATGACCCAGGGTTTTTACATATTAGGATAAATGAACAGCACATTCTTTTTTTAAACAGTGCATAGTTTTTAATGTGCCAATTTCCCATCACAAGGCGAATTTTAATATATAATATGTGTAGCTTTTGTTTAAGAACCAAAGATGCATTTAGTGCTGAAACGGGAGCATCCCCTTTGCCCTTTGTGCAGCCAGGTATAGGATGCCAGGGGCTCCTGGGCACCACGTCATGTTCACCATTGTGCTAAACAGGGCTCTTGTTTTCTATCTGGACCACATTGTCAACAACAGCCTGGCTGGCATGGCTCAGTGGCTGAGTGCCTACTTGTGACCCTGGAGGTCGTGGCTCAATTCTTGGTCAGGGCACATGCCCCAGATGCAGGCTCAATCCCCAGTGTGGGGCATGCAGGAGGTAGCCAATCAATGATTCCCTCCCATATCGCTGTTTCTCTCTCTCTCTCTCCCTCTCCCCTCTTCTCTGCAATCAATAAAAATATATTTAAAAAAAGAAAAGGAACCAATCTTCTAGCATAGACATTTTCTGCCAGGAACCTGAAAGCTTTTGAGAGCACAAATACTCTCCAAAGGAGGGAAAATCTCGTGGAAAGTGAAATATACACTAAATGAGCATATAATCCAACTAAATACCAAATTAATATTAATAAACCATTCAGTCAGTGCCAAATAAAGTCCCACTCACTCTTCTTTTCTGTCGAAAGCAAAATATTCTTCAATTTTTCCATCTACATCGTAGACCTCTTCCGGCAGAGATGACCATGCCACTAGGTCGGCCACCTCTGTGCTATCGGAACCTGGCAGGGGCTGGGCTGCAAGTGCTGCTGGGAGTATTTGAGAGCCAGAGATGCACAACCTATGGCGAAAGCAGATTCTCCATGGGAGCTTGTAGAACGTCAAGAACACAAAATGTGCATGATAATGGTAGGTCTTTAAACGATCCAGAAAGCACAGGATCCCAAATTTAAAAGTCACTGCAATATTACATTTCACAAAAGTCATATCCTTAGAAGCAACATTTTTAACATAAGCACCATTAAACATTTGAAGGGCCTCTTGGAAGTCTAAATTATTCTGCAAATTTGCATCCTCTTTGCTACAACAAAAGTATGTCATGGCGCCATCCCAAGTACAGTGGTACCTCGAGATACGAGTGCCCTCACATACGAGATTTTTGAGATACGAGCCATCGAGCGAGCGATTTTTGCTTTGAAATACGAGCAACATTTGAGATAGGAGTCATCACGCAGATCGGCCGGCTGCACATGACCCACCAGTTTACCGCGACTCGAGCGTCTCATAGTTTCCCGCGCCTCAAGGTGACGGAACGAATTAAACTCATATCTCCAGGTACCACTGTATGTGTGACTGGCATGGAGGCGTTCACTGAAATCTGTTGGTGAGCAAAAGAAAATGGCTGCAGCTGTATTCTGCTGCTGCTAGTGCCTTGGGGCTTAGGATCCAATCATTTTGATTTTGCTTCTAGCTCACCTTTCAGAGATTCTTTGAAACAAGGGTTGAAAAGTTAACTTCCTTGGACAGCTGGTGTTGCTCAGTGGTTGAGCGTCGACCTATGAACTAAGAGGTCACAGTTCGATTCCTGGTCAGGGCACATGCCCAAGTTGTGGGCTCAGGCCCCAATGTGGGGTGTGCAGGAAGCAGCTGATCAATGTCTCTCTCATCATTGATGGTTCCATCTCTCTCTCTCCCTCTCCATCCCTCTCTGAAATCAATAAAAATATATTTTAACTCTCTTGATATCAATATTGTGTGTGCGTGTGCGCGCGCACACGCACACACACACATACATTGTCATTATCATGAATCATCATCATCAACTATCATCATCAATCATCTCATCAATCATCATCGTGATCATCCTCATCATCATCATCATCATCTGGAATCAGAAGCATCTTGTAAAAATGATGCTCTGTACCTGCCCTTCAGTGAAATACAAACTTGCCAAGTAGTGGACCGAGGCTGGCGGCTGAGACAGACGTGAAAAAGTATCACTGAAACGCCATTAAAACTGCCTCTGGAAGCAGCTTGTGGGAACTTACTGCCTGATGTCGCTGCCGCACTGACGGGCATCCGGGGAGGCTTCGGGACCCGCCGAGCGAGGCTCGATGCCCTGGAAATGGCGGACCCCGTCATCGGTCGGCGGGATGACCTGTCTCCCCAAGACTCTGCGAGGTGTAAAAACAGAGAGAACTGCTCCTATTTTATTGGAAAAGGGAATAGGTTTTGCAACTTTAAAAGCCATATAACATACTCTCCGAAGCAATCAGGAACATACTATACCTGGGAAGGATCCTGGCATCCCTGGAAGCCACAGGCTGTAAGGGAGAGGCCAGACTGTTCTTGCCACTGGCCATCTGGAGGCCATGTTCTCAGGCGTCTAGGCCCCTGACTGAACTTGTCTGATGGTGCAGGCCACACAGAAGGATAACAGTCACCCAGAGATAAAGTCTATCAGATCCTTACATCTAGGGCACTGGTTTTCCACTGTTTTCCTCTCATGGCACACATAAACTAATTAACGAAAATTCTGCGGCACATCACAAAATACATATACAGTGGTACCTCGAGATACGAGTTTAATTCGTTCCGTAACCTTGAGGCGTGGGAAACTATGAGACGCTCGAGTCGCGGTAAACTGGTGGGTCGTCGTGTGCAGCCAGCTGATCCGCACACTTACTCCTATCTCAAATGTTGCTCGTATTTCAAAGCAAAAATTGCTCGCTCGAAGGCTCGTATCTCAAAAATCTCGTATGTCAGGGCACTCGTATCTCGAGGTACCACTGTATTTTTTGCCACATAAATTTTTAAAACATGTCATACCTGCCTGTTTAGCCAAGGGCACTGACTTCTTGCCCCTTAGATTGTCAAATAAAAATATGACAATAGCCCACACAGCAATAGCTGTTGCCTGTGAATGATTCAAAATTACACTGATTTTTATTATCATACCAGCAAAAAATAGGAACTAGTGTGCGTGTGCCATGAGAGGGAAAGGCTTGAAAACACTGATCGAGGGTAATGCAAGCACACAGAAGCTCTCTATAAATGTTAACGAAGATCAACCTAACGAATAGAAAGCCATAAATACGTAGACAGAACTTAGGTTCCTTGTAATTTCTTCTTCTGTCCTCTCCTCCTTCATTTCTTATCTTAACTGTGTGCGTTAACAGCGACAGGAGCAGGTCTGAGTTCCTGACACAGTGGTAGGCTCCCGGGCCCAGAGGAGTCAGCACCCACAGGTAAGAGCTGAGGCCCCTGTTGCATTCTCTGAGGCGGAGGCTTACAGAGGACTGAAGAGAAAAGATAGAAACCTCCCTCGTCAAGAATGTGTGAAAGGTACCTGGTGGAGGTCACCAGAAGGTCTGCTGATACTGTGTGAATATTGTCATTTTCCTCCCCAGCACAACACAGAGGACCTGCGGGGAGCCTATTTGGATTGCCCCCTAAGTAGTTTGGCTGAGTTACTGAAAGAGGGAAAACTTCCCTTTATATCCAATCCACAGTCTCCATCTTTGATATAAAAACAACAAGTGATCCTTTCTCCATAAGGAATCTTGGCACCATGGTCCGGTTCATCTATCTAATCACTCAGCAAATAATGAGTCTGTCCCTCCACCACCCCCGAGCTGTGCCCTACTTTCAGTCCTGAGGACGCACACGTGTTGCTCGCATCCTGGTGACCATGGAGGGAAAGGGTGACCTCCCATCTTGCATGTGTTCTCAGGAGGAGCTAGCCGTGCTTCTCAGAAATTCAAATGACCTGGAGTACAGGGATGTCTCCGTAGGTGCCCAGGCGCCATCCCCAAAGATGCGATATCTCAGCAAAGGGCACGGGTTCTGGACACATATTTTGACCAGGCAAGTGTTTCCGTCCAAATGTACTCATTGTGTTGAACAAGTCCTGAGTGGGCGGTCCCAAACCTGATGTGGTGAATGACCATGAATGACCCCCTACCTCAGATGAACAGATCGTCTCGCCCACTCGCTGCATTCAGCCATGAGGTTCTGGGTCTGTGGGCTCACTTTCCCTTCGAATAACATTTCCTCGACCTCCCGGAATAACTGCTGTACTTTCTGTGCACTGGCTTTGTCAAACTCCTAAAACAGAAATGCACATTTGGTTACAAGACTAAAAGT